>LPNX010967602.1:4678-85020 GCA_001517045.1 Pseudotsuga menziesii | reverse complement strand
AAATGCATAGTATGTCTTTGGTGATGATTTATTAATAAACTATAACTTGTGTAGACCATTGACCACTCATTGACTAATTATAATTTTGTATTTTCAATTGATTTTTATTGTAACTTTCTTACTTAGTTTGACTTTTTTTCTAAAGTGGTTGGTTGCATGTCTATTGGAAAAAAATTTCCATCCTTCTAATAAATGGTTTATTTGATGTGTGAACATACTAAATTAATTGTGTTTTACTAATATCATTGATTTAATGTTCAATATTTTTCAAACAATGGATAACATACAAGAAAGAAAAGGAGAGACTAGTCCCTCTTGATATTGTAAAGAAGGTCATGTCCATAGATTTTATTATCTCTCTCTAGAAAAAGGATGTTATACTGGGTGTGAAGGTTCCTTATTTATACAAATAAACTCTACAATGCTACTCCACCATAGAAGGACATTTGTTGGGGTTGAAATCACATGATTTTCTAAACCTTCCAAGGGAGTGTATGCATATTACATGCTTCTTTTTTCTACAATGTAGGTTACATGTTATGCACTCATACTAATATGCTTACTTTAATTTTTTTGTGTTTATTTTTTAGTACCATTATCCTTTGCTCATGCACAATTCTGGGAACCATGAATTCCATTAGAACATACAATGTTCCATATCAAAATTATTTACTTTTTTATGTTGGATTACATTAAATGATGTGCACATGGCTATCAGTACAATGTGTAATCAACATATAGTTCAGATTTTTTGTGTGGTTAAAAGGAAACTACCCACAAGTTTCATGGACTTAAATTTCCTTCTTTTAATTCACTTCATTTATGAGGTTGAGTTAGCCATGGTATTCTCATGTCATTGGATGTTATTCTTGGAGAGGTACATGATATATTAGTCGTTATGTGATGATAGTGAGTACATAAAGAAAATTGATGACACATAAGGAATAGTGGTTTGTGACAACCATCAAAATAAGGACAAAATAAAAGGTGATTTACTCCAACAAATAGAAAAAGGAACACGATAAAGAGTAAATCACTTGTCTTTTATTAATTTTATACATGAGTATTGTTTACACTAGACTTGATAGTATTTATTTGATCTCAAACTATTTGTTTGATTTCATGAATATGTGAATGGATTCATAAATTAATGCCACCAATAAAACTATTATTTACAACATTGAGGCAATGCAACCATGGGTTGTGTTGTATGAATAGAATACATGAATATATAGACTAGGCTCAATAGAGTAGATGGTATTCATACCTTTTATGTGGATTCATGGAAATGGTGTAATTTGTAGTAAATTGTTGTCTCTAATGCTTGTTTCTATTCATGTCCATTTGGATTTCAGTTTACTGCTTTCCTATATACTCTTGAAAAGAAGCACCATGCATTTTACCTACCATCTTTACACTTGCAAACACAGCTATTTATTTGTGTACCATCCAAGTCCATATTTATATGTAATGTATTTGACAACTTACCGTTTGGTATGGTGTAGGTAAGACAATTTCTTGTCACCACAAGGCTTTGTCACCATGAACGAAAATGCAAGGAAGCTTGCTCGGTTCAGAGCGGCATTAGAGGAGAGGGGCGATGGAAAATGTTATTTCTCATGCAATGATTGCAAGGGTTTGCAAAGAAGAAGAATTTTAATTACAACAGCTGAAAGACATTGTAGGGAGAAGGGACACGCCGAAGGGGGCAATGAATATCGTCCCTTGGTAAGAGGTTATTCAATATTTAATGTATTCTCTCTAATGGTCGTCATGTCATGACTTTTAGTAAAATGTCTTATCATAATTTTATATGCTCTATACACACTAATTTCACTGCATTATTTGTACATATATAGACAATGCCCCCAAAATGTCAGCCTCCAGATAGTTATAATTTTCCAGGTTCTAGCAGAAATACTCCTTTACAGGGTGAGCAAATTCGTGATCAGAATATTGGAGATGATCAAGTTCTTAATGACTTTGACATGGATGGATATAACGTTACCGATACAAATCAGGAAGATGAGATACATAGGTTGATCCATGACACATTTGCTTCAATGGATGAGGACGACGGCCATGATGATAGTGATATTGACATTGATGTTGATCCTCTAATCGAGAAGTCCCAACAACCTCTTTATGAAGGCTCAACAGCAAATCTTCTATCTGCTATATTGTTGTTGGTGAACTTCAAGGTTTTGAATGGTTTATCAAACACCAGTTTCACACAGATGCTAAGGTATGTGATTTGTTAATTATCTATGTATGCATGTTCAAAATTACCTCTAAGGTTGATTTTGGCCCTATATTGCTATTGTTATTTTTATTTGTAAAATATGGATGCGATATTAATGATGAGTAATATTGTTTATAAGATACTTATTCTTTTCAATTTTGTAGATTGTTAAGTGAATTTCTATTACCGACGTCAAATATTTTACCATGCACATATCGAGAAGTATCTTTGATTATGAAAGAAATTGGAATGGAGTATCAAGCTATTGATGCTTGTCCTAATGATCATATCATATACTATGGACAATATGCATTGGAAAATGAATGCCCACATTGTCAAATAAGTAGATATCGAACCGATAAAGTGTCAAAAAAGGTTCCTCGCAAAGTTCTTTGTTACATTCCGATAATTCCACATTTCCAGCAGTTGTTTAGGTGTCAAAGTATAGCACAGTTTATGGATTTCCAGGCTAAGAACAGAAGTCTAGACGATGTTATTTGAATGCTTGCAGATGGTTCTTCATTGAATTTAATTGAAGAAAAGTGGCCATTTTTTAAAGAAGACCCTCGTAATGTTAGAATTTCATTGGTAGTTGATGGCGTCAATCCATTTGGAGAGCTTCGTTCTACCTACTCAGTTTGGCCTGTTTTTGTTATAAACAATAACCTTCCTCCTTGGATGACGATCAAGAGAGAGCACACAATGTTGGCAATGATTGTTCCAGGTATGTAATTAACTTGCATGTGTTTACTTGAAAGTATGACTATAAAATGCTTCCTTTTATTTTCGTGCATGATAGTTATGGTTTTTTATATATATAATGCATATTATAGCTAAAAGCAATTTTATATGTATGTTTAACCAATTGGGTAAGTACCAGGTTAAAGATATGAACGTATATATTGAGCCTCTTATCGATGAGTTGTTGAAGTTATGGGCGGGTGTCACTATGTACAACATCTCTAGACCAATAGGGCAAAGACGATTCCAATTCCATGGAATACTTGCATGGACAATTCACGATGCTCCAGGGTTAACACATTTTTGTGGTATATTATAATTACTTTATTTTGTGATTTAACGTTATATATAAGGAAGTGAATCAACCTCCATAACAAAAGCATGATAAGTAATTACGCTCATAGGAATTTACCAACTGATGAAGGGAAGCGCCAATGAAAGAACACACAAGTGCCAAATATATGGAGCACTCAACAGTGCCATAGTAAACCAAAGACCAAGCAATCAGTGCATATCTGTTGCTTTAAGAGATAAAAATTGTCATCGATGGATTCTATATTGATTATACCAAATATACAAGTGCCATGAGAGGAGCTTACAAACTAGACCATGCACTACACGATGTGAGCACATCAAAGGAAACTGCTAACTCCAGATTTTTTTATCATGGTTTGGAAGCTACCATCGAGCATGATGAGATGCATGGGTGTGTCTCTAGCAATTAGTTCAAGTTTGAAGGCTTTTAGGGGTTCGGGTAACGATTTTTATCCAAAAGAAAATTTTGAAAGGACTACTAAATGTTCCGGGAATAGGGTTTTTGCATGATTTTGCAGATTTCAGATTTCTCAATGCATCAAGCAAGGAGATAACCTCATCAAATATCCTTAAACAAATGCCTTCTACCTGCTAAAGACTATTGTATATATGCTTAAGTGTTGCATGAGATCAATGTGAAATTGTTAATGTGGCTTGTATGGTGGCTTCAATAAGGCTTCAAAGCAAAGCATTGGTGCTTTATATTTCACTGGATACAAGTGCCATGATATTTTTGTTAATTTGGAGCAGTTATGTTTTCGGGTACTTTTAATTTTATGCATCCTTGATGGATGTTGTTCCATCAGGATGTTGTTGGATTTGACAACTTAATTATGGCGTGCATTAATATTTTGTCAAATTGTAGTCATCAGGAACTCCCACAGAGGGTTTCATAGAAGAATGTGCAAGGATATGACAGTTTTGTAATTTGAATGGGAGAAAGGGTCTCAGAGGCTCATATTTTCATTTACATTGTGTTGTTGATAGCTATTGGTATCCAACCTTTATAGTTTTCAAAGGATGTCTATGCTCCACAACGCAACACATTCGAAGCTTGAACATCATTTGTATTTTGTGAAAGATGCAGATCAACATTTGACATTTGAGGAGTCACTACTACATTTCGATCCAAAATCCGACGACGTATGGATTTCTCTTTCTAAACTTACCAAAAATCACAAGGATACATTTTTTTTTGTAAATGTGGCCACAAGCATCGGTTAAGCGACGGATATTTTCATAACCGTTGGTTAAGCATCGCTTAAGCGACGGAGCGTTCATAAGCGTCGCTTAAGCGACGGCTCCTAGCGACACTTAAGAGGCCTATATAATTATAGTGGAAAGGTGAAAGACGAAGCTATACATTAGCCATATGATGAAAATGCATGCAAAATCTAAAATGCCTTATAGTATTGACAGTCATTATCATATTTACAGCTGTAACTAGGTTGCGGGTGGTGGAAGTCATTATGAAAGAAAGAGAAAACATCCTCAAGCCCTAAATATATCCCCTTAGTCTCAAACACCATCAACATGTCCTCATATCAAGGCATGGGAGGATTGATAGTTTGTTGGTATTCAACAACCATCCAAGACTAAAAACTATTGTCTAAGGATATTATTAAATGTTCTTGAGATCAAGAAGCTTTAACAATAATATGGAATAAAAGATTGCACGGTGTTAGCACATGTTTGTTTTTAACACATAAAATTTTATTAATGTGTGTATGTTCATGTAAATTTAAAAAAACAAGGTTGGAATGCTTCTTTTCATATGTGTTCTATGGGTTGTCTTCTTTAGATTTAGTTTCAAAATAAAAATTTACATAATAAATTTTAATATAAAAATTGATTTTATAATTAATATAAACTGAAACTTTATTATCAATTAATTATTAGATTAAACTAACAAAATCTACTTTTTTTTCTTTTTCTTTTTTTTCAACCCTAAATAGGAGACTCTAACCTAGAACCCAAAACAAATAAACCCTACCTTTAATTTTGGTATTGAATGCATATTACATTCATATTTTTTAACATAAGAAATACCTAAATACTTTATTATTATTATCTAAAAAATGAATATTATGAAATACAACGCAACCTACATTAAGGATCTAGTGCCATCAACAAATTGGAGAAAAATTATGTTGCTAAAACTATATGTGGCATTGATAGGTTAGGTTAGTTGTGCACTACAAATGTGTACAGATATCTAGCTAGTCTTCTTGAGGTCAAGTGTGATGAATAAAACTTAGAAACCATGGCACATGCATTCACTAGGGGTTATTTTCTCTAGGAGATGGATATGAGTGCCATTAACATGTTCCATGCATATTGGATGGGTCTTGAGGCCTTATGAAAGTCATTTTGGTAGAGAAATATCATCCTAAGGCTACTTAAATTGGTTGATGGAAATAAAAAACATCCTCAAGCCCTAAATATATATCCTTAGTCTCAAGCACCATCAACATGTTCTCATATCAAGGCATGGCAACATTGACAGGTCATTATCAATGGGGATGTAGAATTTGACAGTACATTTTGGTAAATTCCTTTTTGAGATCGAGTCGAGTACTGAATGACAGCACCGTCGTTTATTGTGCATTTGTCCTGAGTCAAGTCGAGTATTGAGTAATTTGTCCTGCGTAGCAGGTTCTACTTTCTCCATTGGTCTCTCCTCCCCTTGGCTGCTAGATTCTTTCTGAGAGGGGGTTGCTTTAGAATTGCTATGGATCGATGCAACTTTGAGAGCAGTTTCTGGAGTGGCTGCCTTTTGGTGGAGTAATGCGTAGGCCTTTTCTACTTCATTCTCCATTTCTATCAGTTGGTGGTTTGCATTGGCACTGTTCCACCATGTAGGCTTCTGATTGGATTTCATTTTGGCATGGGGTCTACCTTGCTTCACTTCCCCAGGTCATGAACAGGTTTGTGATTAGGGCAAGAGGTGATTGTGTGCTCAACAGCAAAACAAGATTGGCAACAGAAGGTAACGTGCTCATAGTCAAGCTTTTGTTTCAATTTTCCACATATCACTTCAGGAAGGCTTTTGGAAAGATCCATTTCAACACAAATCCTTGCAAAGGTTGTCCATTGTCTTTCTGTTGTTTCAGGTCTGCAGTAACGAACTTTGCCTATGCCATTTTCAATCTCCGCCAGTGTCTCAAGAGGCTAGAATTGTAGGGAAAGGTTAGGGTTTCCTTACACAGTGGAACTGAGGTTAAACAATTCTCTGAGGTGTTAAAGGTAGGTTACTGGGGCTTGATTCAGAGAGCAGCTGATCCCTATCAGCTACTGCATCAAACTCAACAATGGAGAAATCTGGTGGACATGGGTAGAAATAAGCCCTCCTCCGATAGAAGGGTCTTCCAGCTTTGATAAGCCTAGCTGTGAAGTTCTATCAATGTATGCCATCAGTTAGAAATCGGCAAACAAGTCCATGCTTATGATAGGAATCAGCTTGTGTGGGATTTGTGGCATCCTTTTCCACAGAAACAGAGCACCGAGCAAAGCTATGTAAGTCTGAAGATGAAACAACATTCTTAAATGACAATTTGCCCTTTACAACGACTGAAGGACTGATGGTGAATGGGAAAGAAGCAGCTTAATTTAGGTTCGAAGGTATCAATCCTTGGCTGGGAAATCTAGGCTTGAGGGAGTTTGACTCCATGGATGACATGGTGTGAACTTGTAGGGGGGAAATGGAGACAGTTCTGTAGCGGCTAGGGCAAAACCCTAGCTGTGGAGAAGCATAGAGGAGAGCACATCCATTTCTCTCAACTTTTTGGTTCTCATACTACATTTGGAATAATGAAATATGCCACGCAAAAATTTAGGGTTCCATCTCCTTATTACAAGTGCAAATTGGTAGAAGTGTATGAAATACACCCGAAATTGGCTACAAATTTAGAATTAGAAAAGTATCTCAATATATGGCTAACAGGATGGATTTTCAAAAACAGAGCACTGTGATTTTGATTTAATGACTGGAATATCTGTATTGTGTGAGTAATTCTCCAGTTGTGACTGTTCATGAATTGTGTATGTGCCAAAGCCACACTAGATGTCATGGACGTTTTAAATGGATTTTTTGTTTTAACTGTGTTATTTTTGTGGTTTTCCAGACTGCTATGCTTACAACAATACGGGTGCTTGAAATACTTGCTGTGCATTATGTTTCCCAGCGAATGGCATGGAAGCTTCTAAAAGGTATAAACTAAATTGTGATATTTGTATTTTTTGAATTTTCTTCTTCTCATGCAGCAGCTAATTTAGTGTCTGTCCTTAATAATGACTTTCTGTTCAAGAGATTGAATTAGTTGAGTATGCTGCCCGCTGCAGCTTAGAAATATTAATCAGAGATGCAGTTAGCCTAGAATGCTTCTAAGTGGGGAAAAAATAATTCAGGCCAATTGAAGCTCCTGTGTTTCCATTATTAGGTATACACAGACATTAGTATCCATGTAAAAAGAATACATTGCCTATCATTGCCTAGAAAATTTTTTACAAGAGATTTATTATAATATGTATGCAAATACTTCATGTGGAAGAATTATGCTTGTTTTAAAGAGCACTATTTGATGATTTGATTTGAAGATCAGCAATAAAGGAATGAAAGAAGACACTGGTTATTTTCATTAGCTATAGGTGTAATAGTTTGGTAATTTATAAGAGGGCTCTCTAATTTTCATCAGCTCCTTGCTTGAAATTTTTTAGAGATACAAAACTTGTACAAATCATAAAGAGTCATCACATAAACTCAACAACTTAAATATATCCCTATTTATCTAGTCAAAAAATGGGGCAAACTATCGATGGCATGGCATGCCAGGGTAAAATCATAGGATTTCACCGGTTGTCCGCCCTTACAAAAGGAAACTTCGAGCATACCCTGGTACCAAACTTACAACAGACTAAATCTGGTGTGGACCTCGCTAGCAAGAACATGGGTACTTAGTGAGTGTAGAGTTATGTTTGTTCCCCGAGTCTAACTAGCTCAAAATCAAAACATCATCATATTAAGAGGGATATGATTTCAGGCTCTACAATTGAGGGCATAGTGAACACTGTATAAGGCATACAAAATTGATAAGTCGGGTCCAATGGTTTAGATAGTTCAGACAAGAGCATATTAAGCAATCAATGGCCCTCTAATAAAGCTAAGCATCATTTGATTCAGAGGATCCCTTTGTCAATAGGAATGCATACAAGTGCCTACTAAGCAATCAATGGTCCCCTAACAAAGCCATTATTTGATTCAGAGAATCCCTCTGTTTCTTGGATTGTAGGCCAGTGTTCATTTGAAGGACCAAGTTTCTCAGCAACAAGATTGAGGATTTCAAAGAGCTAGATGAAAGTAAAGGTTTCGATCTAGTTTAATAAATTGCTAAAGAGGTTGCAAAGCTCCTATAAATTATTAGCATATTTAAGAATGGAGAGTATTGTCAGAAACATGAAGAAATCATCAAGGAAAGTGGGTGGGAATAATGGTCATAAGAAACCCTCCTTTTCTAAATTGGGCTACGAAGACAACTCCTATAACAATTTCTTGGAAATTAACAATACAGTAATAAGGCCCGTATTCTCTACCCATTTTCAGCTTATCTGATCTATCTAGATTATTATATTTGCTTGCAGAGAGTGGAGTAGTTTCTAACACAGGACATGCCAATATGCCAAGGGTTCAACATCCTACTATGTGCTTGAAAATCCAAACTGAACAGCTTTGGCCCTTTTAGGCCAAAGTCACATCGAGCCGCTTAAACTAAACTAGAGCTATGTTTCCACAATGTTGCATCGAGTCTCATTATTTTTTCTTAATGCATTATACAAAAAAATGATTCTCTCAAGTGGAAAATATTTAACAGCTCCAATCTAGCCCCCACTTTGGGAGCGCAGCTATGATCGTTTTTACTTGGGATTTGAGCAGAAATGGGAGACTAAACATGAATACTTTATTTAAAAAGATGTTCAAATCTCCAGACATTAAATATTGTCTTATTTGGTGAGTGCACATGATAGGAAATAGCTTTCTCTCAGGGATTGCATGTCAACAAGAAGGGCTTATAAACTTCAAAAGATCCCACCATGACACACAAAACTGAAGCGAATATGTTCTTCCTTTAATTAATCCTAAACAAGGGAGGGGAGTGAGAGAATTTGTCTTTACCTGAACTGAGCAAAGCTAACTCAGATAAGACCTTCCAGGACCTTTTCTATTCTCAGGAAGTTCATGCCAACTGATTAAAAGGAAGTTCATTTTCCTTTTGCTCCACTAGAATTCTAGTAAGCTGAATTTAAACAGGATAGGAGAGGACAACTATTTGTGACAGTGTAAGTTTGTCTTGTCCTTTATATTATTTTGGCCTGTTCCCATTTAAAAAGTTATTTTGTTCTATTCTATTCCCTAGTTTTCAAAAGCAGAGTTCATTCTCCTCTTCTTCCATCTGACCAGATCCTTAACTTCAGTAACTTTTAGTAGTCTCATACCTGCCTATTTGTTAACTATTCTCAACTTGGAAATACTAATTTGTGAATTTATATCTTCATTTGTGGATATAGATATGGAAAGAAGCTTCGCATTCAAAAGCGTCGTCTGATTTTATTTTATTTTTCTGTTTTTCTTACTAGAAGAGAGATTTTATTTAATCCTTGAAGGGGATAGAGAATAGGATTTCTGAATTCTTCTGCTAGAGTGTAATTTTTGCATCCGGTTTAAGCACACTCATGAGGGCTTATCACCTTAGGATATGGAAAGTAGGTTACCCCTAAAACCAAGTAAAACCTAAGTTATCAGGATACGTATCTGGTGATGGATCTGCAAAATTTTGAAAATCCATAAGTTAACATTGTTAAGTACTTCTAAGTTCGAACTTTAGGCTACTAGCCATATGTTAACATGGTGAAACAGTTGTAGTGAATGCTAATTTTTTTCTCTTTACAATTATTTTTGTTCTTAAACCTTTTCCATTTATAGATTGTTTGCCTGTCACTTAGAAATGATGCCTTTATAGAAATATATGAAGATCTGTTGTCGTTAAGGATTATAAAAAAACTGTTGGGAATTTGGATGGGCATAGCATTTCTTTGGGGTTACCTGGAAAGAGACTTCACTTAGTATCGTTATTTGTGTGTAATTACGATGTCTGACATAGTGTAAGTGACTTCACTTAGTATCGCTATTTGTGTGTGCTCATCTGCCCTTTATTATAATGGGATATAACTTGTCAATGATAAGAAACAGATTTTATGGTTTATTTTATGTTATGTAAGTACCATTCCTAAGTTGACCTGAGGTCTCTCAATGAGACTGTACATATTTACGACTCTTGTTATTGGTAAAATTGTTTTTGGGTTATATGTATGTGAGAATACTTTGTTGTTATAATTTTGCCTTTGTGTATTACTAGTGAGTAGTAAATTTCTTGTTAATTTTTTATATTGATGGTTGTGCATAACTTCTGTCTTAATTGGCCCTTCTTAACATGACAGGTATGCTTGCACATGTTTTCATTGGACTTTTTGAACCAAGTCACCGAAGATCTTAAACAGGACAACATGTGGGTATTCTCTCTTACATTTCTGTTGTAGGTTAATTGTGGTGCTTCATGTACATTGGTTATCTACCATGTTTTCTCTCTCCTTCTCATATTTTGTGAGATTTGTAGTATGGTTTGATCCAGTTGTTTCTGTTTTACCTGGGCTTGTTCCTGATGGATTTATTTACTTAAGGGCCAGTCCAGACACATGCCATAGATGTTTGCAGTTACGAAAAAGAGCAGAAGAAAATAATGTGTCACTAGATTTATCTGAGGGGTTTGCATGATAAACATGAGAACTGGCTCTTCCCTACCCAATGTGGAAATCAGGGGTTGTTTTCTGTGAGCCAGTTGTAGCCTTGAGCATTCAAAATTGACTAAAACAATTATTCATTGGAGATCATCTTGCAATTTACAGTAAAAGTATGTAGGTCACTGCCATGCTTGTCACATCTACTATACATGAACCAGATATTTAAAAATATTTGAGCTCACTATGAAAGTTCATATCACTTGAGTATACCTTGTACATGTGTAACATTTTGTATGCAATTGTCGACAAGTATCTATCCTGTCCAATTTATGCTTATGGATCTGATGACCTATTTTGCTACTAACACAATCCCTCAAATACTAATATCTGTCATCCCAGTCCTTCCATGCTTTCTGGAAAATTAGAGGTCCCAGGAAATTGACTATCCCTTTTTTCCACCCTGCCGCTTCCCCCCGGAGAAAGGGTCAAAGAAGAATCTTCTACTGCTAGTATCCTGCACTAGGAAATAAACAAGAAGAGTTAAAACATGACTTGTAGCCAGGTTTCTAACCATGATGATGATTTGTCTTGCAAAGTGAACATCTTTGCATGCCCATTGTTGAAGCTTTTTTTGCATTTTGTGCAAAACTTGATCCCAAATAATGTTTACAGGTACATCAAATTTCAAAAGGGAATTATGGTGGGATTTGTTTTTGTTTGATGTTAAGCCACACTTGAAATCCTTCTTTCTCTATGATGAATTCCCATACTTTCCTCTCTCACAATAGCTCTAGCAGCTTTTGCAAAAATGTCAAGGCAGCAAATTGCTTTGTACCTTTAACAGAGTTACAAGATATGTTTGGAGTGAGAGCTGAGTCATTAGCAAAATGGATGTTAAGTAACTTCTCATCAGCAAGAAGTGAGTTCCCCAAATTTGTTCCAGAACTCAGCAACTCCAAGAAGATATCCTAGAGCATTGACTATAATAACATACAAACAAGGGGCCAGAGGCAACTCCCATCTGATGGGAATGATGAAGCAGAGATGTTGCTGATAGCTGTCCATTGACACAAACTAGTAGAGGCATTTGAAGAAATGGTTGTGACTGCTTTAGTAAAGAAAACTTCAAGAATCTAGCCATTAGAGCATATTGATGATGGAATCCCACTAAATTTTGTTTTATGCCTTGTGAAAATAAACCTTAGATAACGACCTTTTGACTAGGCTTCCTTTGCCCAGTCAAGACTTGCCTAGGAGTAATAAAATTATCGAGGATGAAATGGCCTTTGAGAAACCCTGTTTGCTCAGGTCGAACACTTTGGGCAGCTGTATGTTTGATTCAAGTAGCCACATTAAGCAAAGTTATAGGCTGCTGACCACTCAGTTTCCTTTCATGTTCCTTTAGATATCAACATAATAAGATCTGCATTTACTTGCTCCCTAGAGTGGCCTTGTGTCCAAAGCCTCTTGGCACATCTAGAAAAGATCATTGCCACTGATGGTCATTTCAGCCATGCATTCTGTCTAAACCATTTTGAGTAGGGGTGGCATGTTATATACCCAATAAAGGGGTAATTATACAATATTTGAAAACTACCTCTTCAGATTTTGTTCCACATAGAGATTCAAACAGAGATGAGTGCTAGGACCTCTATGCTGATATCAGTTTTACTTTTCTTAATGATGAGGTCCTATGCTTTAGTGAAAATGAGCATAGACCCATTTGATATTTCAACAAATGAATATGATACACCACCAGATGCATCTCTTGCTCTGAAAAATTGCTCAATTGTATACAAAAATCCCTCAACAGAGAGGGTAGAAGAGACCACAGCTACACTCCCTAGATGAACATGTGATGGGAAACCATGCAACGAGGAGCTTAGAAAAAGTTTGTTCAGGTTCCCTGTGTTTTATTTGCTCACAATTCCTCTAAACTTTGTCAGAGCTCCAAGTATAGACTCTATAAGCTTAAAGCTAGCTCCTAGCTTCCCCAACAACTCTTCCTGCTTTGACGTGTCATAACCTGCTTGAAGCAGCAAATTTAGTGAAAACAGTGCATCATCTTCGCATTCTTTTCCATCAAGAACAAAAAGCACAGCTTTTCACAGTGCCCCGACATGCATGCTCAAAAGGGATGTCAATATTTTCAGCAAAACGCTTGATTTCCCATCCTTCAATACACAAAAAACTAACTGCTCACAAAGTGTGAGTAATGAAGTATCTTTAGATGTCTGCTCTATCCAAAATGTGTCCTCTATTGAAACTGGGATCTTTCTCAGAGATCCTTTCCACAGACCTGCCTGGAGCAATGATAAAATTAAAGACAACCATGCCAACTGGAGGGTTGAAAGCTTGTCATTTAATGGCCATGCAGGAGGGCTGTGTGTCCAACTGTGGTGAATCTTTCTCCTCTCCCTTGTGACTTGGCTAGTTTGTTGCCTAGGCATTCTCTATCTCTGTTGTGACATTTGATATCTAGCAGAGGCAGTTGGGGATGTAGCAGGAGGTTCTCTGTTCATGGTGCATGGTGCATGGTGCCCCTCCATATTGATATACGAGTTGGTGCAGGTGAATCAAATCCAACTCTATCTTTTGCACTTGCACTGTAATATGCAGCGAGGATTAACACATGAAAGTGGTGTCAACCTAGGATATAAACTTGTTAGTTGGGGCTTGATTAAACAAAACACCATTCCTTCTTTTCTTGATAAAAAGGAACCCGACTTATAAAAAATTGCCAGGCAACATGAAAATCATTGCCTATGGCAACTTTGCCCCCTATGAAGGCAAATTTCCATGAGAGGGGAGTAAGAAGGAGTTGACCAAAAAAGTTTGAGACCATACTTGTGGGGGTGGGGTGGAGCAGGAGTTTTGAGTTGTTGGTGACTTTGATATGAAGATTTCCAGGCATTTGGAAAGCTCGCTTGTCCATTAAGTCCAGAGTGTTTTGGTGGTTCATCCTCTATGAAAGTTAAGTGGTCAAAGATAGAATTCATTGCACAGGTCTTAACAAATTGATATTTTTAGCTCTTTCCCTAACAAGCATGGGTTATAATCCAACCTTGGCAACATGAAAATCATGACATTTAATGTCTAAAAGTGAGCTACTTTCAATGAACTTCATTTCTAAAGGGTCACAAGTGGAAGTTGTGCCAACATGCATTTACCTTCTACAAAGATTGTTCGACAGTGCAGTTCTCTCTCTTCCTTCCTTTGTCCTTGAATGGTTGGGGAGATTGGCCATGGCTTTGTGGCTAGCAGAACTTTTCATCCTCCACTGTATCTATGGCATTACATTCCTCATTCCTTCATCTTTTATAGTATTGCTTGGACCTGTTTTTCTCCTTACCTTTCTTTTATTTTCTCCTAGAATTTAGTGGGAGGTATGATAGGTACTCCCCTTGCTATATCCTAATTGCACATTGTATCTAGGCCCATAGACCTTTTTGGCTCCTTGTAGACATTAATATTGATTTCAATTTCCAGGTCTGGAGTTCTGAAATCTTTGCTTTCTTAAGCCAGCAGCACCAATAGGTACCTGCAAATAATTTTTCATCTCAATGTATGTTGTAGGCTCAGAGGAATCATGTCTTTCTTTAGTTCTCAGATATAGAATGATTTTGGAAGGAAATCCTCTAGAGGCCTGAATAGGAAAGTGTAATGGTAATGGGGGCAAAGATATCACATACAATTTTTTAAATTTATTACTGCTGAGTTGTAAACTGTTAAACTGAAACATGTTTCTGTAGTTGAACATTATAGGAAGATAAATTAGACTTTTGTTTTAAAGGATTTATTGTTGTATTGGTGTCAACATAATGTGTCTTACTGCAAAATGCAATGTTTTATGTTTACACATTTTTGTTTCATGAAATTTTTGTATATGCTGTATGCAGGAACTCTAGACAACATTATTTTGTTGATACGTTCTATTTTGAGATGGTTGTCTGTTTATACTTCATTATGATTCATTGGTTTAGACCTATGCACCTTTTTTATCTTTTAGTCATCAAAATTTTTAATGCTCGAATTTGTCACTATTACCTGCATCTTTGTTGTTATTTTCATCTGCACTTACCATTTGTCACTATGTTCTTCATTCTTGCTATTATTCTCATGTCCACTTACCATCACTATATGATGGATTTGACATTTGTCTCAGTTTTCTTACAGGTGCTACAATTAAGGAAATGCAATGGATCACTCTACAGACCAGTCAAGGGATTTTGATGGTAACTTGTCTTTGACCAATCTTATGTCTCTCCTGCAAATCATTTATTGTATTATCAACTTGACAAAATCCTGATCAAGAATGATTTTGAGTTCAGGTCATCCAGTACAGAACTTAACAGTGGCAATTCCTCCATCAAAGGAGGGGTCCAAAAAGGGTCATGAAACTAAAAATGATGGATTTCATGCCTCAAGTGACACAAGTTTGTTTTCAAGTTCATTACCTGTAATGTTCCAAGAAAAATGTAAGGTCTAATGTTCCTTACAATTGTACAAATTTTATGATAATTTTATGGAATGAGAGGATGTATTCAATTGAAAATTTTCTTTATGCTTATTATTCTTGGATGTTTACAGTGAATGTTATAGATGAGGAGAATGATGGAAAATATGCTGATACAACAGCTTCTCTTCTAAATCAATTACATCAAGGAGCATTGGCTTTGGAACCTCTTCAGGACATGAAGTCCTGGACCATAGGAAATCTTCCTGATGATGAAGATGAGCTTTTGGCTGGAATTATGGACGATTTCGATTTGAGTGGATTGCCCACCCAGGTTGAAGATTTGGAAGAATGTGATATATTTAGCAGTGGAGGGAGCATGGAGTTAGATTTTGATTCTCAGGAAGGTCTGAATGGGAACATACACAGGTCAATCTTAGATAACTTAGCAGGAAATGGAAATGTTACCTATGGAATTTCAAATGGCCTTGGTACTGTTCCAGGAGAGCATCCTTATGGTGAACATCCTTCCAGAACATTATTTGTGTGAAATATTAATAGTAATGTGGAGGACTCTGAATTGCGTGAATTATTTTTCTTAATGAATTTGAATATTTCATATATTATTTTGTATATTTTAGAAAATCTTTTGACATTGAAATAGGTATCTATCTTGAGTTGTGTTGTTATTAGGTTCCCCTAAAAGGTTAATAGGTTATTGCTAAGAGGAAATATAACAATGAATATTCATTGAGAATTAATTGTAATAAGGGTGTTAAGTATGGTTGTTCTCTTTCTCCTATTTTTTTTGGCATTTATATGGATGAAAATGAGCAATTTTTAGAAGATAAGAGGAGGGGCGCATTAGTAATAATATGGTCTGACTCATTATCACTCTCCTCTTATACAATGATGATATTTATTTTCTTCTAAAAGTTAGGACATGCTATAGAAGAGGTAGTTTAGAGCTTCCTTTAAATTATAATTCAGACTATAATGTGAGAAGCCAAAGTACCTAAGGTATGATGGATGGAGGGCTAGGATGAGAGGCATTAGAAACTTTAGGTTAGTAAGGAAGTTAGGAAATGGTTTAGGCTTAGGGTGAGCCAAGGTACAAGTAGTTTAAAGCTTCCCTGAATGGCATGACAGTCTAAAAACAAGAGGGCCAAAGCCCTTGTTTCTGATAGGGGTAAGTGTTAGAGTGCTAGCATTAGGGATTTTTTAGGATAGGATGAGAGGGTTCTAGCCTAGGAGATAAATGGTAGGGTAGGCAATGGTGAGGGGTTAGTCTTTAGGGATAGTTCAAGTAGAATGGTAGGGCTGTAGCAGCAGCAAGACGGGCCGAAATTCTAACAGGGCGTCGCTATATATATATATATATATAGATATATATATTTTAAAAACCTATACAGAGCATCGCTATAGCAACGGCATGACGTGGAACTTTGCCTAGTCTACCCGTCGCAGGTATAGCATCCCTGTCGCTATTCCTGGGGTTTGCATTTTTTTTTAAAACTTATACAAAGCGTGGATACAGTGATGGCCAGGCGTGGATATAGAGACGGCAAGGCGTGGATATAGAGACGGCAATGCATGGCTATAGCGACGTCTTATTCCTGGGTTTGCATTTTTTTTTTTAAAACCTTATACAGAGCGTGGATACAGCGATGGCCAGGCGTGGATACAGAGACGGACAGGCATGGATATAGCGACGGCTTAGACATCTAACGAAATATAGAAAATTTTCGCTCTTGCAATGCAAATTAGGGGTCGTCTCTATTGCGATGGAATTGTTTCCACAGAAAAAAAAACACTTAGACGTGGAAATATCCATGCTTTTCCATGGATATTGCCACGTTTTTCTGTGGCAAAATTGATCACTTGTACTAGTGTACCAAGAGTAAAGAAGATTCCAACCTTTAGTACAAGGTTGAATATGGCAACCCAATGATGCTTCTACTGTATGTAGATGATCTATTTGTAATAGGTATGGATGTGTTGATTGTTGATATGAAGAGAAAGCTTGCTATCGAGTTTGAAATCAAGGACTTGGGTATGATGCATTATTTTCTAGGCATGGAGGTGTGGCAGAATGCGGATGGAATCTCCCTCGGACAAGGGAAGTATGCAGTAGAGATCTTGAAGAGGTTCGGGATGATGGACTGCAAGGCCATGACCACACCTATGGCATCGAACCTGAACTTGCTGAGTGATGCTTAATCAGAAGCGGTTGATGCTACAATGTATCGTCAGATGATTGGGTCCTTGATGTACTTGACGAACACAAGACTATACATTTGCTTTGCTATGAACACCTTGAGCCAGTTTTTGATAGATCCGAGACATGTTCACTTGATTACTGCAAAGCATATTCTAAGGTACTTTAGGGGTACAATTGATTATGGGCTCAAGTACGAGCCGAATCAGAAGATTAAACTGGAGGGTTATGTTGATTCAGATTGGGTAGGCAGTGCCATCGATAGGAAGAGAACTTCAGGGTGTTTCTTTAGTATGGGATCAGGTGTGATCTCTTGGTTTAGCAGGAAGCAATCCTATGTGGCATTGAGTACAGCTGAAGCATAGTATGTGGCAGCTTGTTCAGCTAGTTGTGACACAGTATGGTTGCAGAAGCTACTATATAATTTATTTAATCTCCAGACGGATGCTACTTGTATACATTGTGACAACTAGAGTTGCGTGAAGTTGTCAGAGAATCCAGTGTTCCATGAAAATTCGAAGCATATCGAGATCAAGTATCACTATATTACAGATATGGTTCAGAGGGGATCAGTGAAGCTCCAGTATGTTGCGACAGACGAACATATAGCTAATGTGTTGATGAAGCCATTGGCTAGGTTGAAGTTTGAGTACTTCAAGGAGAAGCTTGGTGTTATCCAAATCGAGGTTCCCTCCAAGGGGAGATGATGATACCTAGATCCATTCTAACATGGTGAGAGGATTGGTTCCTTCCATGGTCAAATGTAAGGGCTAATCCATTCTGTCATGGTGAGAGGATTGGTTCCTTCCGTGTTAGATGTGAGTGATCAGCCATTCTGATGTGACTGTAGGATTGGTTCCTACATGATCAAAAGTAAGTGCTGAATTCCATTCTTGGAATGGAGGCACCTGGTCAGTTACCAGGAAAGCTCATTCTGGGACTGAGGGCCATTCCGATATGACTGTAGGATTGGTTCCTACAGGATCAAATGTGATTGCAAAGCCCTTCTGACATTGGTTGTCAAATGTAAGTGCAGAGCCCTTTCGGCATGAAGGATTGGTTCCTTGCATGGTCGAATATAAGTGCTGAGCCTTTCTGACATTGGCTGTTAGATGTAAGTGCATAGCCTTTCAGCATGGGCGATTGGTTCCTCGCATGGCCGAGTGTAAGTGCTGAGCCTTTCCAACATTGGTCGATGGATGTGAGTGTTGGGGCTTCCTGATAGGGTTGTGGGAGGTGTTCCCACATGGTCAGATGTGAGTGTTGGGTGTGCCTTTCTGATATGATTATAGTATTGGTTCCTACATTATCAGATATACATGCTGGGTAAGCCATTCTGACTTAAGGTCAGATATAAGTGCTAGAAGAAGACCTACATGGACACTAGGCCTACAACCAGCATGAAAAAGGGCTGGCTCTATAGAAATTCCTGTGATGAGAAGAATCATGAGATAGAACCCATGATGATGATCCATCAGTGATGATCTAGATCTAGTGATGATGCTCCAGAGATGATCCAGATCGAGGGATGATCCAGATCCAGTGATGATGATCCAAATCGAGTGATGATCTAGATCCAGATGAAGATGACTTGAAGATGAAGATGACTTGAAGATAGAGATGACTTTAAGGTGAAGATGATGAGGACTCGATCATGATCCAGATGATACAGAGAAGAAGACTTGTGCTGATAAATTGTGTCGAGAGAATACCTTCCTAGTTAAGAGGGAGTGTTGATGTAATTGTAACTTAGGAATGTATTCACTTGTATTTCTTATGTATTGTAACCTAATGTTTATTCCAAGATGTATTTTTAATGTACTTGCATCATGTCATGCCTCGATGTTCCGATCGGGAGTTTCTATAATGTAAACAAGTCATGTCAAGTCAAGGTGGGTAACCCTCCTATTGTCTAAGGGTTAAAGTCCCCACAGTTTCGAGGCACTAGGGTTATTAGACTTACCTAGTGAAGTCAGCCCTAGTTGGGTTTAGTCAAGCCTAGAATTAGTATAAATAGAGAGCTATCCTCTCTATTTATCACACACTCACTCACACTCAGTTGTAGCGCATAGTTGAGGAAGAGTAAGACACTAGGGAAAGGAAGAAAGAAGGTTACTACTATCGGGAGATCATCTTACTGTTTTGGGTTTTATGTTTGGTGTTGATTCTATCTCTAAGGAAGTTGCGAGGTTTTCTTCATTTATGGTTTCCTTGAGGAAAAGCACTGTGTTCATTGTCTCTTGTGTTTGATTTCTATGCTTGTTGTTATCTCAGTTAAAGATCCTAATATAATGCTAGCTTAATGTTAAAAATCTAACATCTTTGATGGAAACATATTCATAAACTAGAAATGATGGTTGTTTCTTTAAATGGTTGTAATGACAACGAAAAACAGAGATCAAAGATACCCAAAATCGTGTTCTCAAATTGCCATCATCATGTTGTTCAAAACATTATTGATATGACATTCCATATTTGTTCAAATGTTTCTATAAGGTCTAAACGCAAAGGTTGATTGTGTTTTTTTAATTTGTGGAAGCAAGTAACCATGATGTTTCACTCAAGATGGCCATGAATCAAAAGGATGGAAAATATATTTTAACGGTCCATTGTATGCAACCTATTTGTCATCAATTGTGAGTGTGCCAACCCATTGAATGCATTTACCATATGTATAAGATGGTGGAAAATACATATACCAAATAAAATGTGGCTCTCAATAATTTTAACTGATGAAAATGTGAACCATCATGTGCACCACTGAACCAAGCAAACAAATCAAAGAAATCATGCTGTTGTTTTCCTTTCGTGCTTGTGTGATAGCATACTCTTGAGAAGGAATGGATTCTACATCAACTTTTTCTGTTGTAGGTTCTTGTGGAGCCTATTCCTATGTTTCAATAGTGGCCTTGGCTTGTGCATGTGTATGAAATTCTCTACTTACTGTTGGTCTTTGTGTGGCAGCAGAAAATATTCCTTTCTTCCAATGGTTTTTTAGGATTGTTCATGTGCATGAGCGGATGCTTATCCTCTTACTGCTAGTTCTTGTGTGACAGCAACAAGACTTCTTTTTCTTACTACTCATTCTTGTGTGGCAGCAACAAGACTTCCTATTGTTGGTTCTTGCATGACAACAATAAGGTATCCTTTGATTCTTTTCATGCTTCGACAGTTGGGTTGGTGAGATGTTGGGTACGACTTTGAATTGGATGTGCATGAATGATGAAGTGTTAGAATTGAGTGGGAAATGATGAAAATGGAAAAAAATGCTATATAGAAAATGGAAATGGATAATGCTTAGTGGTTCTTCATGACTTTCCCTAAATCTTTAATAAATAAAAAACTCATGCTATTTTACCTCAAGTGTTACCTCCATGGAAGCCTTGGTTGACATGAATGTACTAATGTCGTTGGAGCTGATGTAGGCCAAGCTGTTGCTAAGAAACATGTATATGAGAGTTCAAACTAAATTAGGTTGAATCTGATCTGAAATGATGTTTTGTTGGTTGCATGTAAGACTAACTATTGAGACAAGTGATAAGGAGTAATTCTACCACAAAAGCAGAAATCTCCTTCCCTTATTCTGAAAATCAACTGTTGGAATGAAAATTGAAAGGAATTGCAAAACTACTGAAACAAATGATGCTACAAGTCACTGTTCAAACAATTAGATCACATAATCTTCAGCTGCTACAAACCAAGGTACAATTGTTAGCATACAAATGAATGTGCTGAAGTCGAGCATGGAAAGAAACCATTGGATTACTGCCCATTAATGTATGTCGTTAACCAATGTGAAGCAACTCGCCTTTGATGACAGTGAGCTCTAAAGTACCTTAGTGCATCTTGACAGGTACGAATGGATGTGTTGGAGTCGAGTCACCTACAAGATTTTTTAATCAAAAGGAATTGATGAATCCCCGTGATTAACAACAAGGAAATATGCGATTGATTCATGCAGATACGAGCGCACTATAAAACTTTGATCTGGATCCCACATGATGTGTTGGATTCAATGGGACAAGACCATTGGAATTTGGACCTTAATGAATTCCACATCATCCAATATGAGTACAAAATAAATGATTGTGAAGAATCATAATGAAAGATAGAACCAACATGAAACTTAGAAGTGGAAAGTATATGTGAAGTCGTGATGTAGTAGTGATGGCAAATAAAAAGGTTAAGGTTGACTACATAAGCAGTGGAAAGTGGGACTTCGACATGAATGGATTTTTAGGATTTTGAAATGAGGGTGAATGAATCTAGCATAGGACAATTGGATTCTTGAGATATTTCTTTTGGTATCAATTGGTATGACAAGTGTGATGAACTTAATTTTGTCTTAAAAGGATTCCTGGCATGTAGAAATGGGACTTGAATTATGTAACATTGGTCTCTATATGTTTTTCACATCAATATCTCCATTTTTTATGTGCTCAATCCATTTACAAATTGATAAAAAGTCTTCAAGAGTCACTCGTGCATGTATTGACCTCTTTCTTCCAAGGACCCGCAAAAACCTAGCACTTGCCTGCAATAAAAATGAGATGATGGAAGAAGAGAGATGATTGTTCTCTCTTCACCCAAGACTTAAGAAAAAAAATAAGCAATTACCTATAAAAAAAATCCAAAGAAAAATGAACAAAGCAAAATCCATTTTATACCTGCGGGAGAGCAATGTCCATCTAGACTCACCAATAGTATTTTGATCATAGATTCTTCCTTCCTTGTCCAATTTGAGTGGTTCCAAAGCAAAATGAAATTAAATTCATAGTTTTATTTCACTTATAAACATGTTTTTAAATTTCTATGTAATGATATTCCAAATCACTCAGTAAAAGCTTGCATGACAAGGTGTTTTTTCGAATTCTGGACTAGACCAACAGTCACGGTTTTAGGATTAAATTTTTAGTTTGATAATGGATTGATGTGATTGTAATTGGAGATGAAAGTAGATTCATGTAGGTATCTCCATTAGAAACAATTTTTTAATCGAATAAGAATTGATGGGTGAAATAATCCAATGAAGAGTCTAGAAAACAAAGTTTTAGGAATGCTGATTTGTGATAGGCAGTCAGTATTTTGGTCATAAAATTTGCATACAATATCGAAATGGATTGATTCAAATTTATTTGTAAACTATATTCATAGGGTAATATACCAGTGAAAAATGTTTGCAAGATATGTCCAATAAGGCATCCGAAAATTGACTGTCCCATCTATGTTCCTAAGCTTCCCGCTTGACACCCGTTAGTATTTTGGCCATAAATTTTTCATTTGATACCCAATATTAAAATTTCAAATTGTTTTGGAAATTAGACTCAAAGGGATACTTGGGATGTAAATTTTTTTTTAAAATAAGTCCATTTGGTCTCCCAAAAACGGACTGTCTCGACTGTGTTTTAGTAAAATTTTCAAGCCAAAATGCCACCGAAAATTTAATAAATGAAATTTGACCCCCAAAAAGTGACCATAATATGTGTGAATGTTTTTAATGATGTAAATTTAAATATATCATACACCCATACAAAAAAATTTCAAGAATTGAGCACCTATATTGACTTACACAGTCTGTTGTAGCTGCAGCTACAACTCTTAAAAATGATTTAATGTTGAAATAAAGCATGTGTATTTTTATGGATGTGTTATACATAAATGAAAAATAAATACATATCATGATGTGAAACACACATGTATCTCAAATTCATAAATTCTCACCTACAAGATAGTCACAGTTGGGTGTTACAACTGCTTGTTACAACTGACAGTAATGAGTCACAGCTGGGTGTTGCATCTCATTGTTACAACTGACAGTAATCAATCACAGCTGGGTGTTGCAGCTCACTATTGCAGATGACAATAATCAGTCACGGCTGGGTGTTGCAGCTAACAAATTCATGTCCAATTTCAATCTTGAAGGGTTCAATAATTGTTGGCTCATTTGCCCATGGATCCTTCATTCACCTTCCCTAATTACTATAATTTTGTTTTCAGGAAAGTTTGTTTTCTTGTAATAAATAGAGACAAATTAAATTTTGAACATTGAATACATAATGATTTAAGCATTTTGCTCAAATAGTCAACAATTCCAAAACATTCTTGAAAACATCTCATACCCATTCCTTATCTTTCTACTTTCTGATCTTCTAAATCACAACAAGGCATGGGAAGAGAGCATACTCATTCAAAAATATAAAAAAATATAAAACAAAAGCATGGTTTTGTTATGTTATTATATCCTACCCTATTTTACTTGGAAATATAAAAATTGTTCAAGTGTATGCATATTTCCAATGGAGCCACTTTCGAAGAAGTGACTCAAGTATGCTCATACTCCCAACAAAAAAATATAACTTTATGAATGCTAGGATATGAGAGATCAACTTCCCTTGAAATGATGGTGCCAAGAATTGGTGAAGTATGGAATGATGTTGCACATCGATGACAGATTGAAACCAAGATTCAATATAGTCTTTGTTCCATTGATTTGTCATGGATGTTACACCATGAAGCTCCTTAGTAAACTAATCTTCCTCAATGCATAAGATATTTAGATCTAATGATGTAAATGATGCTTCATTTTTTGGTTCCAATGTTCGTTCGTCATCAAATAATATTACGTGTGGCATGTTGATCTTGTGTGCTTGCTTATGAGGACTAGAAGAAACTCCATCTGCAAATCTTGGATTTAAAACATGTTCAGGCCTCGTATGGATTTGCTACAACAACGCATAGTATTTTTGCAGCGGTGTAGGTGAGGTAGAACAAGAGGGAAATGTAGGAACATTTTGCAGTTCAACACTATAAGCATACTGTACTGCTTTATTATGGTTAGGGTGGAGGGTGTATTGGACAGGAAATTGTGTTGGATACCAAGGAGTTTGATGATAAAATAGATGTGGCTAATGTAGAGGATTGATTTGTGAGGTTGATATTGAAGAAACAAGTTGTGTTGTAGCATGAGGGAGAGTGGCCATGTGATCATAAGATAGGCCATTCCAACATTGTGGATAAGGTGGGTAAGAGTTAAATTGAGGCTACAACAACTATCATGGTGGAAGAGTATTCAATGATTGAGTATGAGAGTAAGAAAATGGAGGGAGAGAATTTTGAACCATACATGTAGGCCATGGTTTCCATGACTGTTGCAATGAGTTGGATGCAACTCCCAGATCTCTTCGATATGTTTCTTTCATCCTTGGTAAGGAGGGACAAAGATCTGTGGAATGATTCAAGTCACATATGCCACAAATTGTGAGACTATCCAAAGGACAATCCGTTGTAAGATGTTTCTTTTGACACCGAGGGAAAACTATTTCTTCAAATTCCTCATGTTTTTCCTTAACCTACAAAACATCCAATTCTAATTTTAGTGAATCATTGATATCAACATTAGAATTTTTAAATACATTACTGATGTTAGCTCGTAAAATTCTTGTTTTTGTAGCAAATTTCAAAAATAAAGATAAAATTTCCTTAGAATTCTTACCAGTCTTGAAGTTTCCTCTTGAATACCTTCTACATAACTCAGAAATATCATCATATGCTAATTTAAATACATTACCTATTCCCATCATATTTAGTATTTCTAAATATTCACCTTGGGTTCCCTTGAGTACAAGTGTTTTTAAGGTCTCCTTCCCCAGTTTCCTTTGTTTGGATCTATGGAGGTTATATTGAAAGCATTCTAAGTAATCCTCTAGAATCCCTTCTTCTCCTTGTGTCATTTCTAATATGTCTTCATTGAACCTGCAATAATCTTGGTACCTTTTCAAGAATACATGTTTCATGTCTTCCCAAGTTTGTATACAATTCCCATCGAGGCTCATGAACCATCCGAGGGCTGTTCCTTTTAGAGTAAGGGGAAACACATTCAACTTTTTATCATTAGCACAATAACCATATCATCTCTAAAGTACTTCGAATTGAAATAAAAATACATCAAGGTCTTCATTTTCCAAACCGTGAAAATGTGGGAGAACATGTGGGGAGATGCTTTTCGTTGGTGCCACTCTTCCTGAATCTCTGATGGGAAATTCAAAGGTAACAACTTCTCCATCTTTCTTACCTACCATCTCTTCATAGATTCTTCATGTGCTATTCTGGGGCTCCTCCTTCAAATGTTCTTGTCAACTTGTTAGTAGAATGGGTGATGCTTACAACACCACTAAGGGGAATGATAAGATTTATGCTCCAAAAGATGAAAATGAAATAAAACTAAATGTAAAGACAAAAAATTCACACTCAAAATAAATTCAATAAACTGAAATGTAATCATAGAACCTACATGCCTACTTTAACAATGCATCTACAAAACAATGCCATTTGTACTTTTGCACCACTGATAACTTCCCCGGCAACAACACCAAAATGTTGGACCCACTATATGCCAGTTAATTAAAACTTAACATATAGAGTGCTAAATGTAAATTGTTAACCCGAGGAAGTTTTTTATTTCAAATCTATCGTGCAAGATCTATGCAAGCACAATTTCTACCTGACACTATTATCTATTGATATGCAATCGAAACTCTTTGTAAACTAGATCACACCTTCTTGAAAGTAAATCAAATGTCGAACCTATTCATAAAATCACACTGTAAATCTAACTTAAAATCAAATCAAATCTTTATGAAGGATTTTTATGAAGTCTCGAATGCAATCAAAACACCACAACAAAACCCCAAGTATGTCGCTTTACAAAACATAGAGCTCGTTTTATACATAGTTAGACCCCAACCCAAAATGCATCCATGAAAACCAAGCTCAAGCAATTACAACCATGACAAGTCTAATCTCTGTCACAACCTTTAAGAAAAAGGAGGGAACAAGTTTGTACTTGTACAAAGAAGGCTTACCCGAATGGGTATGGCTTTTCCCACAATGCTAGCCACGAGCCATGAATCCCAATTCTTTGCTACAGTTTGCAGCCTGCAAACACAGAGCGAAAGGCACCATGAGAAGTATGCGATGTTAAACCAACTGAACCAGAAGATTATGCCAATAACAGAGAATGTTCACATACATGTCATTCCATGGAAATCACATCTCTTCATATTGCACAGGAGCAAAGTGCAAGCAGCCAAGCTATAAATGGTGAAACCCCATCGTTGAGAAAAGCCCTAAGTTGACCTGCCACTCTTTCTAATGTGCATTAAAGGTGCCACCCTATTTCCCATTGACGTCCTCCAAATCCAAACTCCTATAGTTCATACGCGATACATTATAACATAATTCCATTCCATGTGACATTTATAAACCCACTATGCAACGTTTAAACTTAGGATTTAAGCCCTATGTCCATGGCATATGCAATATGCCATGGAACATTTAAAACCAAGGTTTTTGTAAGTATTTTATCCTCCCACTAATTTTTAAAAATAAACCATATAAGAAGAATACGATAGGGCATAATAAATTCATAATTATTTACACCATAGTAAATAATTATCACATCAATAATAACTTGATATAACTTAAATTATAAAGGCTATAGTGACCACGTCACTAGCATACAGTCTGTAATGAATAATAATAACAATCTGTGTAATCTCACTAAGATATGGCTGCAAATGCAAGCGCTAGCTATCAAACGATCAGTACCTTCCGTTAAGCATTATATGGAAAGTTATTTGTCACCAAGTATACCTCCACATAAATGACACATTAATGCATTAGTTCGATAGAACTAAGTAAGCCCGTTGTGTCAAGTAGAAACGGTTACCTCTCGGGATTACAAGGGAAACTATTCCCACCACTCCACCCCTTTGTTTCCAAGAACAAAGTTAAGTTAGAAACATGTATACAATAGTAAGCACATGCTATAAATAATGAGGTATGTAAACAAGTAACTAACTTACACATCAATGTGTAACCAAAGTACAACAGTAACCAACATCACAACAATGTAAGTAACATATTAATAATCGCATCAAGAAATATGGAAACAGGACGTAAGAACAAATTACAACAAAACAACAGTACAATTAGAGTATGATACATTCTGCAAAGTTCAATTAATGTCCGAAACATGTATTTTTGACTATCCTAATAAAAAAAATTATTTTCAATTTGTTAGAACATTACAGAAAAGGTGGAAACACAGTCCACAACCCACAAAGCAGTTCATGATTCCGTCCCATAGTTGATTCACCTCCTATAGACAATTGATCACATAGTTCAAGATAGACCAACATTCTAAGTTCAATCCATAATCCAATTTTAATCAATATTCCAACCCATAGTTAACCCTCGTGGCTCAGCTTTAGGGAAAACAGATCGACATTAGGGTTCACTTCATGGTTTAAGGAAAAAACCCAGTCTTCATAAGTATCTGAAGAATCATAGTGTAATGAAACCTTAAAACCCAAGAATCCCTAGCATAGCCACCAAACATAAATAAATCATATCTAGAAATATCTTAAAAGACAATTGAATAATGAGGAATACAAGAATAAAGGTAATGAACAAAGTATTCTGTCTCGAGGTATATAGTCCACATGTTCCATAAAATAATTTTTTTCATCATCACCACATAGGAAGGTCCTAACTAGATGAAGTGATCATTTGGTCCTCCTACTGCTCCTGAAGGCTAAGTGTCGGTTATATCATTAAGGGGTTTCTAGTCCCTTCAGAAACAACATGAACTAACCATATAGGATATGAGGTCATCACACTTCATCATATTGGTCTACTCACTAAGATCAAACATAATAAAAATACTAAGTAATGACTTTTCTTACAAAAATATTTTCAACTAAGACTAAGAATTTAATTTCGAATTAAAACAAGCATCGATTTTTCTGTACAATACTTACTTAACCAAGAAGCATGCAGTCGAAACATGTGTGATATTTTGGGGAACTACTATTTTTTGGCATGAATGAAATGAGAATATTATGATATGTTCAGTTTAGCTCAGATTTATCGCACAAATTCATTCCATGCAACAATGGTTGGGCCTAGATAAAAATCATGGGAAACATTAGTGGAAGAGATGCCCTCCACTCATCATGTGGGTGTTGATGGAAGACATACCCCCCACTCATGACTGCTTAACCGAAGGAAACCAATGTCATAGAAAAATTGAGGATATTCAATCTAAGAAGGAAATGTCATAAAACAAATATAATATAATTCCGATAGAATTACTAGTCCCATACTTTAGTTGCAAGCATCATTAACCATTTAGAATAAAGTATTAACATCATCATAATCAAAGTATCATTCATGTATTAATATTCATGATGGAATTGAGATATTGATTACATGTGCATTGATCAATATTAATTGCATGTGCATTCAGTCATGTATTAACAACTATATTGTTTTGTGTATAGTGATCAAAGATATGGCCCACAAAGACAAGACTTGGGTTTTAATTAAAGAGGGCTGCCACTGTAAGGGAAGCCCTAAGGTATGAGTAAATTCCACATAGTGTAATAAAGTGGTTTGCACTAGACTGAGAGGAGGGTAAAGTATTGTCACAATTAGATCTTGATGAGGAACTGAGGCGTAGAGTATATTTTTTGTTAAATTTATCCCTCACAATATTGTTGAATCACCCAAACCCAAAAATACAACAGGACACTCATCAATGGGCGCATTTTATTCAAGAAATACACAAAACCTATCTAATTTCGGAGGCATATTTCCTTGTTGAAATTGTTGATGTTATTGAGGACTGCTTGTCAAGGTCACTGATTTTTCTGAGGTCTTCTTGTTGTCGAGTTCTACTTGTTGAGTTCTCCTTTCTCTCAGTAGGTTAAGTTTTGATTACTCTACTCTTACTAGTCTCATAGGAATGGAGCATTCGTGCGGGAGGTATGTGTAAAAGGATGGTAGGGAGGGAGGTCAGAATGCTAGTAAATGGTAAAAGGTAATGCATGCTCTTTTTTTTGTGTTTTTTTATGTTTAATGTTTGTTATGTTTATTATTTTATTATATAATATAATAATATTATATAATATCTATTCTTCTCTTTAAGCATGTGCACCTTGTTGAAAGGTTTTTTCTATATGTTTACCAAAAACTAGTCTTAGCTAGTTGCTAGAAGTTGAGGGAGACAATTATGAAGCACAAATATAGATATGGTATGAATAATAGTAATTATGCATCCATACTAACTAGCAAATCATTCAAAACATAAATTCAAATTATTCAATCCGACAAGACTTCCCTTTATGTAAGGAGACTTTGGAGGAAAATTCTGGTAGTGTGAGGCTAAAGGAAACAAGAAATGGTAGTGGAGGTTTATGGGCATCTCACTCTTTGACAACAAATTGGAAATGTAACCTTAGCTTCAAAATCTCTTCTTTGTTTCATGGACGAGGCTTGTATTTATATGTCAAACTTCAACTTGAAAATGAACTTGTTTCAATGTGAATGCCATATATTCCACTATGGACACCCATACGATTGAATTGGCCAAAGTGATGGACAAGTACCCTTCTATTAAATGAGTAAGTTCAATTTATATGGTGCTAATTCACTCAACAATATCATGGGGAGACCTTTGTAATTTATTCAGTTGATATTTTCATATCTAGTGCCTCTCTACAGGCTTGGTACAACACTACTAAAATTTGAATTAAATAATGACTTGGCATGTTTAACTGTCCTTAATGAACTTGCAAGTTGGAAATTCTATATCTACTGAGTAGCAATTTAATGCAAGGGATTAGTTTCTAGAGGTTATACGGGATAAGAATTTCAATCTTAATATCTACATGTGTGAGAATGTTTGAAGGTTATAAGGAATATTAGGTGTTTTTTATGAGTATTTATAGCAAGGTAATAAGGTTATGGATTAAAGTGGCCAAAATTTAGGTTCCCGGGGTTATAAAGGTTATGTTTGTATGTTATAAATACTAGGAGTTGTTTATAGGTCATGACAATTGAATTTTTGGAGGCAGTTTGTAAAAAAGAACGTCCAAAAATTCCATGACCTCGAACATGGTCAAGGGAGGAAAACCTTAAGTTATTTTATTTATAATGATCATGATCATGATCATGATCATAACAATGAAGATGATGAGGAGGAGGAGGAGGAGGAGGATGCTTACGAGGATGAATATGATGATCATGATCATGATCATGATGAGGAGGATGATCATGATGATGATGCTAATGATGATGATGATGATACTGATGATAACAATGAATATGAAGATGATGATGATGCTGATGATGACGATGATACTGATGATAACAATGAAGATGATTATGATGATGATTAAAACATTGATGATGATCAGTATGAGGATGGGGATGATGTTCATGATGATGATGAGGATGAGGAGTATGATGTCAATGATGATGATGATGATGTCGATGATGATGATGATGATAAAATTTATGATGATGATTAAGATGATATTGATAATGATAAAAAATTTAGGGTTAGTTTCATCATCATCACCATATTCATCATTGTAATCAAATCAATTTTTCACAAGTTTGAGAAGGGAGAAAGATAGGAGAATACCTCTTGAAGCATGCCACTTGGTGAAGATCCCTGATGCTTGATATTTGCAAGCCTTTATGACTTAATTTCCAACAACTTGCCATGCATGATTTCCTCAAACATGCATCCTCACTTATACTAATAACTGCATGTACTCACCAAACACCTCCTTTTCTAAACTTATTGAACGATGATATTTTATCCTAGGACCACATACTGGACATGCAAATTTTCCCTTTGTTTGAATACCTACAAGATATATGTATTGATGTTATAGCATCAAAATATTATTAATTAAAACAAAATCCATGAGATTTACCTTAAAAACATATAATTTTAATGACATGCAACAAAATGTTACATACCACAAAAATTTGTTAACATGGCAGCGTCATGAATTGTCCATGCAAGTATTCCATGGAACTAAAATTGTTTCTTCCCTATTGGTCTAGAGATGTCATACATGGTGATTCCATCCCATAACTTCAATAGCTCGTCGATAAGAGGCTCAATATATACATTCATATCTTTATCTTGGTACTTAACTAATTGATCGTTCAACATACAATGGTATTTAGTTAGGTGTCCCACTATATAAAAGGTGTTTTCATGCAAAAATTAAACAAAACAATTAATGAAATAATATAACTAATTGAAAACAAATACATGGAATAATCATTGCCAACATTGTGTTCTCTCTCTTTATTGGCATCCAAGGAGGAAGGTTATTATGTATGACGAAAACATGCCACACTAAGTATATATCATTTCAAATAACCATTATGAGTATCGATGGTGGTGAGGTCATCAAAAATGGGGTGAGTATAAATGCATGTTGGGTTTTATGATATGCTCTTCACAAAATCACAAAACATAGAACTTGAAGTTCCAATCACAAATACAATGAAAAATGGGAACAATATATTGGTGGGATACCCTTAGGTTTGATGTGTCAGACAAGGTCAATTAATTAATCATTTTTTTATAACCCTTAACTCAGAAGGAATTAATTAATGTCTAGAAAATCCAATAGACCTAGCTCTATCATCCATTTGGAAACAAAGATGGAAAAGGGAAACTACCATAGGATTAAATAGAGAGGACGAACAAATTTGGAATTGATTTGTACAAATAATTCAATAATGTCCTATAACAAAGTACATATGGTGCATCCTCATTGCTTCATTCTCTATTTTTAGGGGAGAGTGAGATAGAAGAGTGGAGAATCTTTTTAAAACTTGGAGATAAAATACCAAATTTAATTTATAAAATAAAGTATCTGATAATAAAAAGACCATGTGGGGTGACCTCCAAATATGGTTCTATCCCAGGAAAAGAAATAAATATTCCAAGCATAGCACCATTTGGCACTTTCCTTTGAAATACTATAACAATATCATCATCATGGTTGGTGAGTTCAAACCAAAAAATGACTTTGGCGAGTTCAGGCCAAAAAATGACTTTGGCTAACGGGATGGGTTTGCTAATGGTGGGAATAAATCCTTTGGTTTGAATGTGGGTTATAATTAGTTATAGGGGTTAATATTTATGGTAATTCATAGGATGTTTGGTTATAAAGGTTAGGGAATATAATCAACAGGATGAGAGTTTATAATCCTACCCATAAATTGCAGTATTAAGCTTACCCATAGTCGGTGCATGGTCATATTTTAGTATTCAGGTTTATAATGTGAATGCTATTTCTTAGTTCATATTTTTGGATATGCGTGACATATTTCAAGGACTATGGTTATCCTCAAGGGGTTGGTCACCCCTTCTTGAGTTAACCTGAGGAAGATGAGATGGAAATATCATCTATAATGGGTTTAGATCTAATATATTCATGTTATTGTTATGTCAACATTATTGTGTTTCATTAACAACTTAGATCTTACATATATTTCTAATGTTATCAATTTTTTTTTTCAGTACTTTAATGATTATTGCATCTCTTTGTTTGATAGTGTTGTTCTGATTAAAACAATTAATATACTTACATTTCCGCTTTTTAAAATTTCTATGTGAAATGTTTGTTCACTTTGTTGGATAAATTATTTTTTAATATGTGTGGCATCTTTCGAGGAATATGGTCTTCCTCAAGGGGTTAGACACCCCTTGCTATGTTTACCTGGGGAAGATGAGATGACCACATGAGCTTCCTTATCCAGTGATGATGATTATCAACTTCCAATATTTTCATGAGACACATGAGACGTAACACCACATACAGTTGAGAAGGCTGGTGTTACATCCTAAAATGAAACAACTCTGCATGTGGCCACTTTCCCATGATTTCATCGTATGTCAACAGTTCATGAAAGTCACTAAAAAACCTATATTGGAGGAGACATATCGAAAGTTATGTAACTCTATTTGACCTCTTCTCTGGACCGTTGGAAACGTATCTACGTCAGGAACAAATTTGAAAAGACTCCAAATCCTAGAAATTCCTGCAAGAACCCTAAAAATGATATTTTGTTTACCTAATGACTAATTTTATTTCATGCTACCCATGTTATACCTTTTGTATTCATGACTTTTCCTTCATGCTACCCATATTTACCTATTGTATTGACTTGACCCTATCTCTTTAGAAATGTATAAATAGAGGGAGAGGGGTCCACAAGAGGGGACTTTAAATTTTTCATTGTTATGTTGGAGGAATTGGGACTCTCATTACCCCCACCTTTTCTCTAGATTGTCATCCTTGTGTTGCAGATCTTGGAGGATGAGTTACTTAGAGAAGAGATGCAGAAGAACTAGATCAAGGTTTCGTGAGGTGCCTAGCTTGAGGAGAAGTTAATATTTGTACTTATTCCATGATTAATAAACATGTGATGCTATTCATCTTCCAATAATTGTGTAATGGATATTCAATATTTGTTTATGATCATATGTTTATGTTAACCAGTTTAGGTTTTCATATTTCTTTGATTATCATTTATTTACATGTGGTCATATTGGTTTGAGGAAGATATAATTTGTTTTGCAGGTCTCTTGGAGAAAAAGGAAGAAGGGGATTGAAGGGTTCCTTGGATCAACCTTAATTTGACTAAGGTATGAACCTTTCAATCCTTGAATATTGTTTACATTTACTTGCAGAAATATATGCATTTTTCTTTCAACGCTAGTATGTCGATGGCCTCTTAACACTTAGCCATAGGAACACTTTCCTCTACAACAAAACTAACGAATTTTTTGAAGAGAACCTTGTCTATTTATGATTTATTTAACTTATTTCCAGTGTTTTTTAAGGTTTCAGGTCCTTCTTACAACTTAGGAACACCCTCCAATCCTGATAGTACACCTCCCCTACTTTCCTAGGGAATTTTTTGAACTTTATTGGGCCTTTTCCCACCCAGTTGCAAGTAGAAAACTCAACAGTAATGATTTTGGGATGCATTCGTTACCCTATACACCATAAACCTACAAGTGATTCATGACCCAACAATAGAGAAACTCATGAATGCCCCTGAAACAACCTTTTTTCATCATTTTAGTGGTTTTTGTTGTTGTTTGAGGGTTGTTTGGGAGGTCTTTTAGGGTCCTCTGCATGTGCATGACTCTAGGGAGTCAGTGTCATCTATGTTAATTTCTCTTTATCTATGGTGTAACTACTATTGTATTATTAGTTTTTTCTCTTTGGTATTTCTCCCCTCCCCCTTTTCTTGACATGAACTTTTGCACGTGTTTTTGGTAATCCATCGTTAGTGATATTTGTTTGAATTCAAAAGCTTATAAGTCTTTGTTTCCTTTTTTTCTTATTGGTTAACTTCACCATGCCAAAGTATTTTAATTGTCTCTTATGCAAACCTCCTTTCCAAGTAGGCTTTATACTAACTTTAGGGTAGTCTTGAGTCTATTTGGTGGTAGTATAGTGGGAATACTTTCTCTATGTTTTTGTTATCTACATACTTTAGTTTGCAAGTTGTTTTTTATTTTGAATTCATAAAAAAAAATGAAAAATAACATATATTTTCTTTCTATGCACATATATTAGGGTTTTAGTCTAAATTAAATTTCATATCAATGTTCTTTAGTGCCTTTCAATTATCAGTTTGAAAAGAAAGAGAAGTAGGTTTTATTTTTCATTTAATGTTCTCTTTTTCTTAGTAATCGTATTTCTACTATTGAATCATACATCATTGGTTTCACCTCTTCCACCTTCTGAGTAATCAACAGCCCTTTAAAATGAACATTTAATATCTAAAATATATTAGTAACTATTTGTTTCTAGGGATGAAACACACTAGTTTAGGCTAGTATTTTGGGTTAGGGATATCTTAACTACCAAAAACATTAAACTCAAACATAGTGACCTATCTGTTAGGAAATCTAAATTCGTTGAGAAATACGTCAAAAATCTCCTCTCACATAGGACTCAAGCATGAGGTGATGCGATACTGAGTTGTTGGAGATACCCCTCATATTCTCAGTAAAGAATACACTAGAGGCATTGCACATTTGGGGACTTAATCAGTACCTCCTTCTAGCCTCATGTGGTTCTTGGAAATTTTTAGGTTTCGGAGTTAGCTACCCTACCCATGTGCATATGCTAGACTTTCGACTCTTTCACCGGACTTTCTCCATGAGTTTGGTAGCCTTAGCATATTGACATCTAGGACTCTTACACGGGTGGAAGTGGAAGGTTATTTCCACTCCTCCTAGGGTAGACCTAGAAGGTAACCTCGGTTGAAAATTTGGGAGGGAGGTTGGGTGATTCCTATTCTTGCACCCATAAAATGCTTCATGAGATGCCAAATAACTACTCTCCAGCATTCACTGGTTAGTTCTAAGCCCTCATCATCCCATACTTTCATTTGGAAGGTACCTCTATTTTCCTGGTTTGATACTTAGGTATTTTCTCCTAGTGGTGTGTTTTTGTACTATTAGTTTCTAGTCAACCTCAGACTTTGTATTCTTGTTTGAAAATATGGCTAACACCCCTACAAACACCAACCAAGAGATCCCCATGCTAGGATCTCTTGTACTTTTCCTCTCACCTGGAATGTTGGTGTTCTTTTGATGGCCACCTTGAATCTATTTGGATTCACCCTAGGGCTACTGGTGTTGTTTTTCTCCACTCCAAATTTCTTGAATGCTCATGATGCTTCTCAAGTAAGCTCCTTATATCAAGGGAATCAAAACACTACTTCCCCTTCACCTATAGAAACTTCTACTACTCCTTCTACCTCATGTGGTGAAAGTTATGATACTAGTAACTGGTAGTCTAAAAGGAGTAAAAGAAGGAAGAATAGGAAGAGGACATGAAAGAAAGGGGGCACCCGTTTAACCTCTATAGGTCAATTTGAACCCCACCACCTAGCCTCTGTAGGTCATGCTGGTGGCACCCATCCAACCTCTACAAGTCATGTTGGATCTAAGCACTCAACCTCTATGAGTGAAGTTGATCTTCACCATCCAGCATTTGTGGTTCATGCTGGTAGAAAAATTCTAACCTATATAGGTCATGTTGCATCCAACCACTCAGCCTCTGTAGGTAATGCTAGTGGAACCCTTTCAACCTCTGTAGGTCATGTTGGACCTAGTCACTCAGCCTCTGCAGTTCATACTGAGGGCACCCATTCAACCTCTGCAAGTGAAGTTGAACCTCCCTATTCAACTTCTACAGGTCATGTTGGATCTAGTTACCTAGCCTCTATAGGACATGCTTGAAAATCTTATCCAACCTCTACAGGTCATGTTGGATCCATCCATCGAGCCTCTGGTGGTCATGCTGGTAGCACACACTCAAGCTATGCAAAGCATGTTGATCCTAACCACCCAGCCTCTGGAGGTCATGCTGGGGGAAAACGATCAACCAATGCAATTCATGCTAACATCGTTTAGAAAAATAATCGTTCGAGACACAAGATCAATTTCCATTGTAGGATGTTTTAGGGAGATCACCTTACTCATCAATTCCCTGCTATCATAGAGGTACGAAGAGTTTGGTTACAAGGACATCCCATTCTTGAACAACCTGAATTTTCTCAACACCCTATTCAACCTTCGGTTGATCAAGTGGTTGAACCAATATCATATTTGGTCAATCCCACTCTAATATAATAATACTTTCAATAGGTGATTACCTCCAAAAGGAATACTAAGTCTTCTAAAAAATGTGACGCCGTGGGATGGAAACAAAGTTTTATGGGAAACATTATTCCACCCCCTCAAATTCACACCAGATTCTAAATTAACACCCCACATAATGATACGGATTTGAATAACATACTATAGTGTAACTCTTGAGTAATGTGCCTTAACTATTGATGTATTCTTGATAAATGCACCCTCATGCATAAGAACCTCTCTCATGGGTGAAGTTTGATGAAGAGCCATGCTATGTTGAGTTGAAAATGTCTATCGAACATGTTTGAGATTTGATATATTAACATACCTTTAATTAATTGTATAGAAAACAAAAATAGGATCAATAAAAGGTAACCATGAATGGAAACAAAGAGATAGGGAGAAAACCCAGGTCTTTCCCATGATTTTCAAAATCTCTAGAAATTGGAGCAAAAGTCTCATTAATATCAACCCCCTCTTTTTTAGAGAATCCTTTGCCAACAATTTTGGCTTTCGACTTTACAAACTATACGGATCTAGAAACATCCCTTGTATGTATCAGTAATCAATATAGTACAAAAAAATTATGTAATTTTTGTGGAAAAGAAAAACCATACCTCAATATCCTTCATGTCCATCATGTGCCAAAAACAATGAGCTACAATAACCATTAAAGTACTGAAAAAAATAATAGTAATAATAGTATCAATATATATCAGATCTAAACCGATTACAAGCTCAACATCATATATTAGGGAAAAACTCCCTTATCCTCAGAAAAAAATGCTTCTATTAAACGGACTTCAACCTCGTAGCATTAGGTTTCTCTGATGAGACTCAACTAGACCAACATACATGTGAAAGGAGAGAACCTAGAACTATAGAAGACCCTAAAAGACATCATCCAACCCTCACAAATAAAAATAGTAGCATCACAGAAGTACATCCAACTCACAATAAAAACCAACAACAAAGTACTCCAAAAAATTCATATAAGGTAGCACTATGGTGGATGCAACCTAAAAAGGGATATTAAGTTCAATGCAATGGTGGAAAACAATTCGAAGGAGTCACGCTAGTCATCAACAAGATGGATGTCAATATTTAAGGGTTGTATAGCTCAATGTTACCATGCAAGGGTCAATCACGAGTCACCACAAGGATAAACTTCACATACAAGTAAACATGCAAGTCAACGTAACATAACAAGGAAACATGATGTCATACTAGGCTCATGCACATCAAGTCATGGTGCAGGTAGGTTACCCAGCCTTCTCAATTATATGTTGTCATACATCTCATGTGTCTCATGCAAATATTCGAAGCTCGTAATCATCATTAGTGGATAAGGAAGCTCATGTGGTCATCTCATCTTCCCCAACTTAACACAACAAGGGGTGTCCAGCCCCTTGAGGATAACCATAGTCCTCGAAATATGTCACACATACTAAAAAATAATCTATGCAACAAATTGAACGAAAATTTCACATAAAAAATTTACAAAGCATAAATAAAAGTATATTAATTGTTTAAATCAGAACAATACTATAAAACAGAGAGTTGCAATCATCATTGAAGTACTGAAAACAAAAACAGTAATAACATTAGCAATATCTATAATATCTAAGTTGTTAATGATACACAACAATGTTGAAATAACAATAACATGAATAGATTAGATCTCAAACAATTATAAATTATATGGTCATCTCATCTTCCTCGGGTTAACACAAGAAGGGGTGAAAAACACCTTGAGGATAACCATAGTCCTCGAAAGATGTCACACATATTCAAAAATATGAACTAAGCAATAACATTCACATTATAAGCTTCAATTCTAAAATATGACCATGCACCAAATGATGGGTAAGCTTATAAAACATTATCCTATCAATTATATTCCCTAACCTTTGTAACCCATAAGGCATACATCCTATGAATTACCATAAATATTAATCCATGTAACTAATTATAACCCACATCCAAACCAAAGGATGTATTCCCACCATTCGTCAACCCATCTCGTGATCCAAAATAATTTTTTGTTCTAAACTCGACAAAGCCATTTTTTTGTATGAACTCGCAACCATGATGATGATGGTGATGATCATGATATTGTTATAGTATTTCAAAGTAAAGTGCCCAATGGTGCTATATTTGGAATATTTCTTTCTTTTCCTAGGATAGAACCATATTTGGAGGGCACCCCACATGGTTTTTTTATTATTAGATAGTTTATTGTACAATCTAAATTTGGTATTTTATCTCTAAGTTTTAAAACATTTCTCCACTCTTCTATGTCACTCTCCCCTAAAAATTGAGGATGAAGCAATGAGGATGCACCATCTGCGCCTTGTTATAGGATATTCTTGAAACAAATTGATTCCAAATTTGTTCCTCCTCTCTATGTAATCCTATGGTAGTTTAACTTTTCCATCTTTGTTTCCAAATGGATGATAGAGCTAGGTCTATTGCATTTGCTAGAAATTAATGAATTCCTTATGAATTAAGTGTATTAATAAAATGATTAAGGAAATGGCCTTGAATGACACATCCAACCTAGGGATATCCCATAGATATATTGCTCCCATGTCTCACTGTATTTATTATTGGTCCTTCAAGTGTTATGTTTTGTGATTTTGTCAAGATCATATCATAAAACTGAACATGCAGTTATACTCACCCCCTCTTTAACGACCTCACCACCGTTGATACTCATCATAGTTATTTGAAATGATATATTTCACTTGGTATAATTTTCATCTCTTTCAAAATTTACCACTCCAATGGGTGATTGCGTTAAATTTGATCCTTGAGATGATTTACCAAATGCATGTATAGTAACAATATTATAACTGATAAAACAAGACAATAACAATGTACATGAAAATAAAAACATTACTAATCAGTAACAAATAACAATAACAATACTAATCTAGAATTATTTTGGATCTATAAGAGTGCTAGGACGAACTAGAATATAATGTACCATAATTCAACCAAAGGGGGTCACAATAAAGAATCTAAGGTGACCCTCATACCCATAAGACCAAGGTGTACCATAAAGTTGGATAACCAACCCCTTTACACATAGGATCAACAAGAATAAGGACTTTAATATTTTCTCTCTATCAATATACATTGTTTCATATATTTTTATGATCACTGTATAAGGAGCGGATCCAAAATAGATGATGTGATCCAAATGTATAATAGTACAACAATCACAACTGTGTAAAATTTACAACATTGTGCTATATGTGAAGCAAAGAGATAATTTAAACATAAGTTTCATCTCTTTCAACTTTAGTAGTATTGCATGATCCTTTTGCTAAATTTGGTCCTTGAGATGCATAGTAATAATAGTACAAAATCAAATTCCAGACTAGTAAAATAATCATAACTTAGTATGAAAAGATGATGGTTTAGAGCTTTCTGATACTCAGGCACATTTAGGATCAGACCTTGTCTTTCAAGAAAAAAATCACCAAGGAACAAGATCATACCTTGAGAGAGAGAGAGAGAGAGAGTTTAAGTTAAGCATGGAGATTAGAAGGCTATAAAAAAATAGAGAGTTGCATAATACAAGTGAAGGATAACTTAATTCAAGGTGTTTCATTTTATTTCCGTTTTGAATTGCTATATGTTTAGTTTCAAGTTGAGAGTTTAATTCTGCAAGTTGTTCATAATTGGTGTTTTCAACAAAGTTTTCTCCAACAATTCAAAATGGAGAAGCTTATTAACATTGCAAATAGATAGACTCGTCGCTTTGCATGGGTTCATGTGGAATAATTCTCAATTTCTATTTTTCCTCTGTAAATGATGAAAATTTCTCTAAGGCATACCCATTAACAAGTGAAGATATGGGATGATATTAGAATTTTTTGTAAAAAAACTTAGATTCCCTCATAATAATTCCAACAACCCCCGGTTCCCTCTTACCAGATGGTCATGTGGAGCTCTGGGACCCTCTGGGACCCTCTCCCCTAGTGGAAGTCATGTCCCTTCCATGTCGAATGTATTTTTCATGACATGTACTGACGTGAGAGGAGGAACGTGGCTTTGCGGAAATACTTGGATAAATGTACTCTGGAATTTAAACCTTGATCGTCGAACAAGGCTTAATTTCTCGCAGTGCACAATGAGAGGTATGAAGGTAGCTCGGTCAGTGGTTTGACTTGTAGTTTGTTGTATGTCAACGGGGAAGGAAATTATGCAATCATGGATCATGTTATCCAGTTGCAAGAGGTAAGGAGTTATATATGGGCTCTCTCGGGAGGATATGGGTCATATTGTATTCCTGTCTATTCAAGTTCAGAGCTCCTTGCTTTCATTTTCTTATCCTGTGGTGGTGGAACTCTCAGGAAATCATCCCGTGCTCAAGAGGACTGGCTTCAATTCTAGGTGAAAATGGAATCTAGTGAGGATACAGACGATTGTTGTCTGGAGCATGCAATGGAAGCCATGGGAAGAAATATGCATCGAGTTAAGGAATCCATGAAGACTCAAAAGAGGAAATTGAGGAAATACTTGGAGGAAACCAATGAAAAAAAGTACAATTTGGAGGAATTTGTCCATGAAACGAGTATAGCTCAAAAATATCAGCAAGAGACGAGAAAAGCTCAAAAGAAAGAGGAAATTCTGATTTCACAGGAACTCTCGGACCGACTTATGCAATTTTAAATCTAAATGGGTACCATGTCCTTCGAACAACGAGTTCATAATGAAGTGGATGAGAAGAAGAAGAATAGGGAAGGAAAAGGAATCGGGACCTCCCGCGACATCTATCCAGACACCTAATTATGTTTTTTCGAATCTTGTTGGGGATCAGTTTGTTTTCCTTCTTTAGTTTTATGTTAGTTGAACTCTATTTAGAATAGTAATTTTTAATTTTTCAAATATATTAGAGATTTTATGCTCCATTTTGATTGTAACTATTACTATATTGCAAGTCATCCAGGATGTAAGTAGCCAGGTGCCAACACTTTTTTTTATAATACAAAACTAATACCCATTATTAATTTGATCCTACATGTTATTATTTTATAATATTTATTATTTGTTTTAAATGAGATGTGTCAACTCTAGGATGAGCATGGAAGGAGTTACACATATCAAATTTATCTAATTTGTGTTTTTTAAATATATGTTGTTGTAAATGTTTTAACTCTAATTTGAGTCGACATGTTATTATTTTATAATATTTTATTATTTTTTAAAAAGGACACGTGTCAACTTCTGAATGAGCACAGAAGGAGTTATACATCTCCCCCTACTGAAATGTAAAATGTGCCTTTTTGATGCAATGGAGAATAAAAGTTGAGGGGACCCATTGTAGTTGCAACTAAAGAGAAAAGATAGCTTGTGCATACTTTAGTTGCAAGCATCATTAACCATTTAGAATGAAGTATGAACAACAGTATAATCAAAGTAACAATCATGTATTAACATTCATGCTGGCATTCAAATATTGCTTAGATGTGAATTTAGTTGAGCCAATTCTATATTTCAAATAGCTAAAAATTATGAAGTAGATGTATTTACTTTTAGACTCTATGTATGTAAGTGAATATGCGAAAAACTCCTTAAGTATTAGTCCTCCATTTAGTGTCGAACAATATGTGACCTTATAACAACTGTATTTTGTTATGTGCATGGATCAAAGGTATGACCCATAGAGACAAGAGATGGGTTTTAATTAAAGAAAGTTTCCATCGTAAGGCAAACCCTAAGGTATATTGGGTAAATCCACACAGTGTAATAAAGGGGTTTGCATTATACCGAGAGGAGGGTAAAGTACTTTCAGCAATAGGAACGAGGTTGTAACAACCTTAGGGAAGAGTCCCAAGGACATAGTGTTGAAGGGAAGGAGGGGTGAGGCTACTAGCAGCTTATAGGGTAACTGAGAGGGTAGAAGCAAGATGCTACATAGACTCAGGGGAACGTTAAAGTGTGTTTATATAGTAGCAGAAAATCAGAGTTACTAAATAGCATAAGGGATTCCTCTAAGAAAAATTCGAGGGTGAAACTAGGGAGAACAAGAGGGCTACGGAAAGATGGAAAGGAAGACCAGGGTCTAATTAGGGTATAGATAGGGTTAGTTCCATAGGATTCAAACCTTCTTCATTACTTTAAAATATGGTTGTTATTTTTAGTTAGGTTGATTTTATTTCTTATCTTAGGTTTAGATTAGGTTTCTTTTAATTGTGCAACCTATTCACACCAAATTCCACCCCTTAAAAATCACACCAAATTCTAAATGAACACCCCACATATGATACGAATTGGAAGAAAATACTATAAATGGAAGAACATACTACAGAGTTGTGCCCTCATGCATAAGAACCTCTCGCATAAATGAAGCTTGATGAAGATCCATACTATGTTGAGTCAAAAATTTCTATCGAACATGTTAGATATTTGATATATTAGCATAAATTTAATTGATTGTAGAGAAAACAAAAATAGGATGAATAAAATGTAACCATGCATGGAAAATAAACAGACACAGAGAAAACCTAGGTCTTTCCCATGCATTTCAAAATCTCTTGAAATTGGAGAAATCCTCTCGTTAATATCAACCCGCTCTTTTCGAGAGAATCCTTTACAAACAAATATTCCCTTCATCTTTACAAACTATAAGGATATGGAATCATCTCTTGTATGTATCAGTGATCACTACAGTACAAAAAAATTATGTAATTTTTGTGGAAAAGAAAAAACATACCTCAATATCCTTCATGTCCATTATGTCCCAAAGGCAATGAGCTACAATAACTGTTAAAGTACTGAAAAATAGTCACAATAATAATAGTAGAAATATATATTAGATATAAACCAATTATAAGCTCAACACCAGATATTAGGTAAGAACTCCCTTATCTTCAAAAAAATGCTTCTATTAAATGGAATTCAACCTCTTAGAGTTAGGTTACTTGCATGAGACTCAACTAGAACACCATACCTATGAAAGGAGAGAAACCAGAACTAGAAAATACCCTAAAAAATCATCAAAAATTGTGATAATTGAATCACAGCTAGATCTAGTATCCAAGTAATCTCTCACAATTCGATATTGATCACAAAATATGCACAAATTAGCAGAAAGAGTGAAAATAAAACACACAAATGAAGTCAATAACAAATATTATTATGAATGTAAAACATGTAACTATGTCTAGAAAATATATTTATTGTAATAGGGAAACATCATGAGGCCTTGGAGGCCATCTGGATGCATATAAGGGTCATATGATAACTTGACCCACAAACCCCCCTAAGTGGACCAATCAACTTCCTAATCATCCCAAACAGTCATGAATGCATGTGTGAACGAAGGTGATGCATGTTGTAACATAGATGGAGGCATGGTGGCATGGTTGAGCACATGGGTGAGTGGGAGTCGCTCTAGGAGGCAATAAATTCCCAAGGAAGGACAGAACTGACCACAAACATGCACTAGCACCTTGATTCAAACAATATCGATGAATCCGGGGAAGGGGGAGCACACCAACGTAATATGTAATCAATGAGGTAACCTTGCAGTGAAAATTATGAACTGGGAGCACCTTAACTATTAGAATGATCAACAAGGAGCACATCAACTATGAGTGAATGATCAATTTCCTGAAGTCTAGACCATAGAACATTGCATGGAAGTAACTGAAATGTGCTCAAGGTACAATATCATGGTACTAAGGTGGTTTTTTTCTCTTACACACCCCCCTTAATCCTAACTTAGTACAAATTATCCACAAATATCATGGAGGCCTTGGAAACTAAGGCTCAAGTCATCTCATACAACATAAAATTTTATTTTTCAATAAAAGAAAGGTAAGGAGGAAAACCACATGGGAAAAAAACCTCCCCTCAAAAATGGACATGGAGCCAAAAATATGAAAGTGAATGGAATCCATCACCATGTATCACCCACTCCAAGAAGGTATCTAATATCAGTGAATGTATTCTCTGTGAAGCTCTTGGTGAAAATGTCAGCAGTTTGCTTTGTAGATGGGTAATACTGGAAGGCTATCACCTAATCATGCACCAAGCTCTGGATGTAGTCCATGTGTATCTCAATCTGTTTGATCGTTTTTCTATATACCGGATCAGTGGAAATTTTGATTTCACTTTTATTATCACACCAAATGACTGTGGGTGAATCAAATGCAACTCTAAGTTCCCAAAGAATACCTTGCAACCACACACATTGTGTAGCTGCGTTCATTGCTCCTATGTACTCAGCCTCAGCTGAATATAGGGTGATGGTATGTTCTTTATTTCTTGACCAGAATATGGGACCTGTTTCTAGCATGCATACATAAATTAAAGTGGACTTTTTTTCATTGAGATCTCCAGCCCAATCAGAATCAGAAAATCCTACTAGTTCTAGTAGAGAACCAAAATCATAGAGTACCACGAAGTGTCTAGTTCCTTGCACATAGTGAAGTATCCTCTTAGATTCCTTACAATGGATCTCATAATTCTGATGCATATATCTAGCCACAACACCTACAACATATGCCAAATCTGGTCTATATTGTGTAAGATACAACAAACTCCCGATTACAACGAGTTGTCCACCAATGGGGACTCACCAAATTCACCTAGTTTGATACCAGAAAGGAATGGGAACTTTCATGCCTTACATTCATCCATTTTAAACTTCAACAATAGGTCTACAGCATACTTTTATTTACTGACCTTGATCCCTGCTTAATATTGCACAATTTCCAAACCAAGAAATTGTTTCAATATCCAAGATCAATCATGGAGAATTCACTGTGCAAAAAAGACTTGATTGAACCAATTTATTTAGTGCAGCTACCTGTATTCAAAATTTCATCAACATACAATACAATGACCTGCAATAAATCACCAACGTGCTGCAAAAAAACATTAAGGGTCATATTTTCATCTTTCAAATCCAAGTGATAGCTGAAAATTGTCCATCTTGGCATAGCAAGCCTTGGGGGCTTGCTTGAGGGCATAGAGAGAATTATTTAAGATGAATACAAGTGAAGGATCCTATTTGAAACCTTCTGGTTTCTTCATATATATATCCTCTTGAAGTTCACCATGAATAAATGGAAGTGCTCTTAACATATTTACATTGGTGAAAATGTCTCTATATAGTCCACTCCTTGGACTTGAGAGAAGCCTTTGGAAGCCTACCTGGACTTATACATGATATATGAACCATAAGCAACCACTTTGGTCCTATAGAACCATTTTCATTGCACAAGTTTCCTCTTGGAGGGAAAGTGAACCAATTCCCAAGTCTCATTTTCTTGTAATGAATTAAACTCTTTTGCATGGATGTTTTCCATATTTGGTCAAGTGATGCTTCCTTATATGTTTGGGTATCAAATACAAAAATCATGAATTATTTCTCAGCAAGATTCACTTCACATGCATAGAAATAAATGTGATATTGTGATATAGTCTTTCTATGATCTAGTGGATTTCCAACTAGATTTCCAACTGCTTCAAGAGTTTTCTCATCCCATTTGGGACAAATGAGTGAGACTAGATATGAATGCACATCATAATCATATTCAGCAATATCAGAATCAGAAATATCATAAAATTAATGATCACTTACTTCATCATGGAGTGGAGGATGTGAGCATTCCCCATAATCTAGTTCGACCTCTTGCATGAGCTCCTCTTCAAACTGTACACTACTTTGTATGCATGTATTCTGAGAGGGATCAAAGAGATTGTATATTCCCTTTTCATATCCATCATATCCAAAGATGATGGAATCCTTTCTTTGAGGTTTCAAGGCATTTATTTTCTATGGAATAATCTTACCCCAAGCCTTTGAGCCAGAGACCCTGAAATGTGAAACGCTTGGATTGTGATCAAACCAAGCTTCATATGGTGTTTTTCCATCCAGTGATTTGTGAGGAGCTTTGTTTTGGATGTATGCAACACAAATAATGGATTTATCCCATATATTAGGATTCAAATCATTTGCTTTAATCATACAGGTATCCATCTCCATGAGATCCTTGTTTTTGCGCTCTACCACACTATTTTGTTGTGGTGTGTGTAACACCCCAGTTTTGACCCCATGGTATTGAATTGCATAGGATGTAAATATTGTAATAAATCATGTTGTGGAGATCAAGGAAAAGGCTGCACCATGGACTTAGTATTTTATGTTTCGGCGATTAAAATCGATGTCGATATTTTATGTGCTAGCCAGGCACAATATGTTTGAGACATTATGTAAAATGATAATTAATAAAATACCATGACTAGATATGCATTGCAACGTTAAAGAGATGGGGGAATGATTTAACAAGGAATAGGGAAGGGGATTATTCAAACCTTGAGCCTATGGGGAAAAGACAAATGTCCAAGGGGAAAAACCCATAATTTTTCAACTACACTTTTTGTCTTGTATTCCCAGTCATTTAAAGATGGTGGAGGAAGTTATTGCCTTGGGGATGGGTAAGGTATGGAGGTCAAAATTTGAATTGGGGAGTTACCCATTTTTGGGAAAACATGTTCTTGGCTTCTTGGGAAAGTAACTACTAGGAAATTCCTTCCCAAGCCATGATTCACCCATGTGTTTGCTTCCTCATGCAGCAGAAGATAGCTAGGGCATTCTCCCTCATGTTTTTGTTGTTCCTTCATTTTTCCCATGGCTAGGAATTCGATTCGGGAAATGCTCAATGGGTGGGATCCTCCCTTGGCATTTTTGCTGTGGATTTTCTCATTACCGTAGCTAGGAAATACCGCTTTTGTTTTGTTCAATGAATGTGCAGCCGTGATTCACGTTTTGGGGGTTTCAAGAGGTTGTTTTTGGTCTTCCTCAGGAAGCTAAGCTTGTTGGGAATTTCCCCATGATTTCCTAATGTTTTCCTCACTATTCCATGCCCATAAATTCGTTTCTGTGTTTCTCAATGGTTAGGAAACCAAGATCTTCTGTTTTGGGTGTGAATGATGGTCGTTTTTACTTCAGCAATGCTCAGAGATGCTTTTTGAGATCAGATTTTGATTTTGGGGTTTGTGGTGGCTGAATCTGCACAAGAACATTTCCTAAAAGCGTATTTGATTTTCTAGGGTGTTTTACCCATCACCCATTTCATTTTCGTTTCCCATAAAAATTTTGCTCATATCCAGCCATTGTGTGTGGCTGTGTTTTGATTAATTGGTTGACAATGTGTTTAATGCCAAGTGTTTGCTTGGTTGAGTAAGTCCAAGAGACCCATTTGTTAAAGGGTATGACAGTGTTTTGGGTGTGATTGTTGGATTGGATGAGTAAGTCTAAGGAACCCTTATGCTATTGGCTTGTTCCCCTAATATCCTGATAAACCCAAATGTGTTTTTTCCTTGGCTAGGTTTGATATGTATTTATCTATGTGTATGAGCCTGTTATTCCTTGGTTCCTTGTGGAATCATGTCCAGCTCGGGGGTGGCATTGGTGCTGAGAGATTCATGAGCACACTGTCCTATGGTTGGGTGGAACGTTGCAGCAATGTAGCTAGTGGTGGGACAACGTAATTACAAGATAAGTATTACTTTTATTCTTATGCTTGATCTCTGCAAACTAATTGTTTTATGAATTAAAATGAGCATGTTAAATGTTTGAATGTTTGAACGAATGAGTTTTGCTTCCGCTGTAGAATGCACTATGCATCCGTGTATATATTCATGTTTAATGCATGTTAATGATTTATGCATTTATTATGTTTTAACCCAATTCGTGTTTATATTTTTATGTTCAAGGGGCTATTTTTCCTGATTGACAGCAACAATGTCTGGGTCGCGTCATCTCCATCCTCGGTATGAGGGTTGGGGACGTGACAAGTGTGCAGGGGACTAAATGCTAGATTTGGATGCCACATTCTTCACAGAGCTACTGCAAACTATTGTTAACATACTCCTTTCCATTGTCTATCGTAAGGACCTTGATCTTATTCCCACATGCATTCTCAACCAGGAATTTCCAAACTTTGGGAGTATCAAAGACTTCATATTCTAGTTTGAGGAAATACACCCATCAAAACCTTGAGAAATCATCTATAACAGTCAAAACATTACTTGATCCCCCATAAGAGGGTGCGGGAAGAGGCCCAATAAGATCTGAATGCACTAGGCCAAGCACTTGGGTAGCTCTCATTTTGTCTCCCTTTCCCATAGTTGTGCTCTGCATGCTTTCCCACCACACATCCTTTGCATGTGCCACTTGAGAAATCGATAGAGGTAAGCCCTTCCACCATGCCTTCTTTTTTTAATTCTTGGAGGTACCTGTAGTTGAGATGGCCATATCTTTCATGCCATAACATGCTTCTCTCATTGGCATGGGACAAAACAACATTTATTTTGGAGTAGGGAAGGAAATGTGAGAACTTGTACATTCTTGCATGATGATCAACAAACCCCAATTCCACCACCTTATTGGTAGAGATTTTAGCTATCTCCACCGTGTCTGGAGTAAATTTTACTCTCTTGGATTCACCTGTGTGAGTCATTTGGTAGATTGAGAGTTGGTTCACGTCCAAGTATGGTAGAAATAAAACATTATTGAATTACCCATCATCAAGATCTATCCTTCCAATCCCTTTGGCTTGGATCTCTGAATCATCTCCCATTCAAACAGTAGGACCACTGTCATAGTACATGGTCGAGAATAAGTATTCTATTGAATCCATATGCCTAGAATATCCTGAATCAATGATGAAGGTAGAAGAGTCTAAAGAACCAGCAACCAATGCATGTCACCTCTCTTTGTTGTCTGAGCCCGAAATTTCATCCTTCTTTCTTGTTCCCTTAGGAAGTGGGATGTTGTTCTTCTCCAATAGTTGCACCATCATGTCTATGGTTTTATTCATGCATGCACTCTCTAGATGCCGCCCTTTGTGATAGTAGGTGAATTTGGTCTTCTCTTGCTTCTTCTTGTCATTATCCTTGCTAAGATTCAAACCTCTATATGAATATTTGGGTTTTTATAGCTTCTTCTTATCCTACTACTTCGAATCCTTGGCTTTCTTCTTTTGTTTGCATGGATTCGAAACTCCTGTAGCAAGAGCTTGATCTTTACTAGATTTTATGGTGTCCATTTTCACTTGCTTATCTTTCTCTTGAGTCAGTGACTCCATGAAGTCAACCAGTGAAGGAATGCACCAGTTTCGAGCTATGAGCTTGCTAGAGTGAAAAGTGATTACAAACACTTAGAACTCTATACCTAGCTTCAAAAGTATGGACAATATGATTTTTTCCTCCTCCTTCTCTATGCCACATTTCTTGAGATGAAGCACCAATAATTTTAACTTAATGAAGAAGTCTTGGATTTTCTCAAAATGAGTTGGACTCAAGGTGATGAGCTGATTTTCAAGCTGGTGACCTCTCATTTCATCAGTATTCCCAAAAAATGCCTTAAGATTGAGCCATCCTTCATTGGGAGTTAATATACTATCTACATGAAAGAGCAAGTCTCTCTAAATGATGAGACAAATCATCCAAACACTTCATGAATCTTGTTGAAGAACTTCAATTTCTCCTTAGTAGATTTTGGTTCAACCTCAGTGCCCATGGTGACCCTGTACAAGTATTTTGACCTCAGCTGGATCACCAATTTATCATTCCACTAGAAATATTTGAATGGGGTCAACAAGACATGGGTCTGCTCCATTTCTACTTGCACTCTTGGTGACAAACTGCTGAATGTCCCTCCAAAGCAACACTCAAATATATCTGGAGAATCCATCAAACAACAAATCAAACACTATGGATTTGATCTGCAGCTCCAAAGAGATATGATACCATGTGATAATGGAATCACATATGGATCTCGGATCCAAGGAATCTCTCATAATTTGATATTTCCCATAAAATATGCACAAATTAACAGAAAGAGTGAAAATAAAACACACAAATGAAAACAATAACATATATTATTATTATTGTCTAACATGTAACTATGTATGGAATAGATATATATATTACAATAGGGAAAAATCATGAGGACGTGGAGGCCATTTGGATGCAGACAAGTGTCATACAATGATTTGACCCTCAAACCCCCCTAGGAAGAAGTACAAATATTACCTTCTCTAGGCACCACATGAAACCTTTATTGGGTTCTACTACTTCTATTCTCCAAGGAAATAAGCCTCCAAGCTCTGCAACACAAGGATGACAATCTAGGGAAAAGGTGGGGGGAATGAGAGTCCCAATTCTTCCATTATAAAAATGCAGAAGTTCAAGTCCCGTCTCATTGTATCATACCAAAGTAAACTGCTAAAAATGCATAGTAAAAAAAAATCCATTCATATGAACTAGGGGCTATAAATTTTTCAGAACATTCACCCTTAAGTTTAGAATGCAAATAAGAATTCCTTCCACAAGGATTACACCTTCCCACTTTCTGCATTCCACAACGGACTTCGGGAATAAAAAACGCAACTCTTGGCCCCGCTTCTCTTTCTCTTTTCTGACTTCCGACTTCATATCATGGAAACTCACCAAATGATACCTTAATTTTTGATTTCCTATCTTCTAACTTTCGACTTCCCTCTTTCCACTGTGGACTTCAGAAATCAGAAAACCAGCTTTCTTCCTTATCCTTTTTCTGTTCTACCGATTTTCACCTTCAAACTTCCTCCCTCCACAACTGACTTCAAGAATCGGATATCCAACTCTTCCTTAGAATTGATTGTTAACCTTCCGCTTGAATTATTCTGCACTATCAATTCTTGCGAGGTCAATCTCAACCATCGATATTGTGGGGTCATATATCCATCATTCATCCTCAATGGACTTACTATATTTTGCACATTTGGAAAGTTCATTTATTCGTGCATGTTGACCTTGCGAAATGAACCTCCGTTGTAGATCTAAAACCTCATTTGATCTTCACCGTTGATCTTCACTGGGCCTACCGAATTCCACAAATATGGAAAGTGCAATTATTCATGCATGTTGCACTTGTGAAATGAACCTTCATCGTAGATCTAAACCCTCATTTGATCTTCTCCCTTCATCTTCGTTGGGCCTACTAGATTCCGCAAATATGGAAAGTCTATTTATTCATGCATGTTAAGCTTATAGAACAAACCTCTATCGTAGATCTAAACCGTCGTTTGATCTTCTCTGTTCATCTTCATTGGGCCTATCATATTCCACAAATATGGAAAGTTCATTTATTCATTTATGTTGTTCGAAATGAACCTCTGCCTTAGATATAAAACCTCATATGATCTTCATCATTCATGTCCACTGGTCCTACCAATTTTCGCAAATATGGAAAGTACATTTATTCATGCATGTTGATCTTGTGGCATAAACCTCCATTGTATATCTAAAACCTCGTTTGATCTTCACCTTTCATCTTCACTGGGCCTACAAGATTCCGTAAATCTAGAAATTTTATTTATTCATTAGAGGAAATTTCAACTCAAAATGGGCCTTTTAACTTTTATTCAAATTCCATGTCATCGTGTGTTAGCCAATGAAATTTCTTTGAATTTGAAATACCGTACAAGTCTTAAACACTTTTTTAATATAAATTTGGGGATAGGTATCATTAAAAAAACTGTTTTTTTTTGTTTGTATTTTTGACATATCTCCTCGTGTTTTTACTTAAATTTCGATCAAGAGAGATCATTGGATGTGGAATTAAATTCTGCATCCAACGAGTACCCACTTGGCATACTTTTGATGGACCCCGCTACCCCAAAAACAAGAAATACCTGAAAAAATGGAATGATGACATCATCATTCTATTTTTTCAGGTATTTCTTGTTTTTGGGGTAGCGGGGTCTGTCAAAAGTATGCTGAGTGGGTAGTCGTTGGATGTGGAATTTAATTCCGCATCCAACGAGCTCTCCCGATCGAAATTTGAGTAAAAACACGGGGTGATATGTCAAAAATACAAACAAAAAAGTAGTTTTTTTCTTTTCTTCCTCCAAAATTAATAAATATTATTTTATTATTTTAACTATTATTTTATTAATTCATTTTAGAAGGCCCATTTTGAGTTGAAATTTCCTCTAATGCATGCAGATTGAGCTTGCGGAATCCATTCCCGCCATTTTTCTCTAACCTCATCAAATCTCAGTCGTCTAAAGATGCGAGGTGTACAAGATTCTGCAAATCCAAAAATTTAATTTATTTGTGCATTTTGGGGTTGTGAAATCCACTTGCACCATTGATTTAATCCCCTCAATCCATCCCATGGAAGACTCTTCCTGCAAGTTAACCTTTTCACCAATACCAAAAATCGTAAGTCTGAGCATATTTCCTTGGTGAAATTGTCTACAGCCTTTGATCTTCCCCTTTGTCCATCTCAACCCTCCTTTCCTTAATCTTTCCTTCATTGGTGTGAACCTTTGCAGGGAAGGTGTAGGTGCAAGTGTAACAACTATCATTCCAAAACTATCAATGTTATCCATGGAATTCATTAAGTCAGGAATGGTTCAACACAAAAGAAGGCTCAAAACTCCCCACTGGGAACTATTACACTGGTCATTTAATCCAGGGAAAACATACAGTATGCAAGTGATTATTTAGTTATGACACCATTAAGAAACCCAAAAACATCAAATACAAGTCAAAGTCAAGCAATCAGAGCAGGATTATCCTTTTCTAGCAACTAAGTCAACCTATGAGATCCAGTGAATTGAAAACAAAGTAGGTGCATTCCATACCATTAATAACCTATATAACCAAGAAAATCCTCTTCTAATGATCACACACCAATCGTCAACCATACATTTCATCAACAAAAATAGGGGCATTCTCTTATCATTTCAGAAACATTGAAGCATACATTCATACATCTACAGACATGCCTTGAGCTCCTGAATCAGAGGGAATCATGTAGTATATTGGTGACTCTGCATAGCATGCTATTACACCATTTGAGTTTTCATTTACCCCAATACAAGGCACAATCATCTAACAAAAGAAAATGAGAACAATTGTTTGTAAGCATTATCTCCATTAGTGAGACTGAAGCTACTGATTATCATTTCCTTGACATTGAAACACATATTTGCAATTAAACAACATACCCTAAGTTCAATAGAATGGCAGGAAAAAAACCTCAGTAATGAGACCTATTTGTAATGGAGCCACAATGAAAAGGGAACAACCACATTCCACCCAACCGTAGATTAGGCATAGATCTCTCCATCCTTAATCACCCTCAAGATAAACTATGGATGCTAAGAGTGGTGACAGTCAAAATCAATTCCAATTTTCCAGTGAGAAATTACTTTCCTAACACATGGTGCTCATGAAGCAAGTAAATCCTTCAGCTTTCCTAACATAGAGTGCTCACAAACCAATTATTTCCTTGTCCCAGCATACTCAGCGGAATCTCGCATCCTTGTATGTGCTTCTTTATTTATCATTTTTTTGTTTTTCCTCGGTCTTTTTACAACTAACGACCAATTCCTCCAAGAATTTTTGTTGCCATCCCATCCTTGATTCCCTAGGGTGGTTCTAGAACCATACTGACATTCCCATGCCTAGTGTATCCTCCCTGATATTTACTCTTCGCGTCCCCAACTCTTGCATGCATAGTTTCCTCATTCAACATGGTTGTACCCATCATTCATGATTTTTTTATTAAAGCATAATGTTTCAGTTACATATGTCCTCCAAGGACCGATTGGAATATTATAGGTCTTCAAATCATATTGAAAATAAAATTCTTTTTCAAAAATATTACAAATAAATTTTATCATTTGGGGGGATATTACATCCTTTCCCCTTATTGTAACATTGCCCAGAGTGTTCTCAGTCACCTTCCATAATTTATGGGAATGGATCTGGGTACTTCTTTCATAGGACATCTTCTAATTCCCAGGTTTCCTCCTTTGAGATAAAGTTCTTCCATTTCACCTTAACCCATCCAGAATGCGCACAGGTTCCACTTGGAATTCATCCTCTGGTTCCACCTATACCACATTCTAATCAATGATGTGAGCGAAATCATATACATATTTCTTCAGTAGTGAAATATGAAAAACATTATGAATTATTAAGTGTGATGGAAGAGAAATATTCTATGCCATGGGTCCAATCCTTTCTAGGACTTGAAAGGGTTTGTTATCGGATAAATATACTCAATCAAAATCAAGCTAGATCTCCCTAGTCCAAGTGGATCTATAACAAATCAAATACAAAATACATTCTACTTTCCTAGATCAATCAGAAATGAAAATACATAGATAGATCACTTACCTAATATTCGCAGATCCTCTTCTCTCTTTGTTGATCCAAGCTCCAGAATATTCAGATCTACAGCTGCAAAACCCTGTAAAGCATGTGGAAACAAGAAAATAGCATATGCGTATCCAAACATATAATTGATCTAAGCTAACAGTTAAGGAAGAAATATTTTAACATCATTAACAACAACAACGTTTACGGAAAGAGATTTTTATTAATGTAATGAAGGAGATACATAGAATTACATAGGAGATCAAAACATCACAACCTAGCCTTAACTTTTCAATCTTCCATCCAACAATCAAAGCCAAAGCCTCCAAAGCAATATAGTAGGCCACCTAGAAATTCCACCAGCATAAGAGTACCATAGTCCTTCCTCCCTTCCAAATGGACAAAGGGTTTAATTTATAAGGCTAAAGGGATAGAGTAGGTTGAGGATTAGGAGGAGGAATATAAGGGATCTTCCCTATAGGTTAGGAACCGAATTCCACCTCACCTAAATAATAGGGATAAACCACTACCTCATCCACCTTCGAGAAGGGTCTCGAATCTTCATTTTTTGCCCTCAAAACACCACTGGTACACTTTACAAAAAGGGAAAACGTGTTGTTAATGCTCCTAGCAGTGGGAGACAGAGCACCGATGTTGAGGCCCCTAGCATGAAGGGAAAAAGCACCTTTGGTGCTCCTAACATGAAGGGAAAAAGCACCTTTGGTTCTCCTAACATGAAGGACAAGAGCGCCAAACTTCCTAAAGAGGGAAAAAAGAAGGAAAATCTCAATCTCAGTCCGCTTTAGCAGATAGAAACTTGGGGATTATGCAAAGGGTTGACACATGGATAAAGATTGAAAGATTTTGGTGTAATTGAATTCCCCCCAAAGCATGAATTTAGAGGAATTTGATAGGTGAATGCTTTGTAAAGTGAAGAAATCTAATCCAAGGATGTTGGTTGGAAGCTGCTGCAGTACCACTGACTCAAATATCATATAACTCATAACATGGCTTCTGACCAATACAGTGCAGATCCATGGTAGTAGAGACCGATTGAACACAATCATGGCTACTAGACACAAGCGTAGATCCATGATGAGATAATAACATAGCCCCGACCAATACAAAGGTGGATCTGTGTAATATGACTCAAAACAAACTCCATTGCAACCTGGGTGAAGATATCTGACAACTGAGGGTTTTCAAGTCGAACCTGCAACGATACGAATCTAACCATGTGATTACAATGTCTTGACGTTGAACATGGTAGAAACTACTTGATTACCATTCAATGATGTAAACTGTTAACAAGTGCGAGGGAAATAACCATTGATGTCAATGATTCCCAAGGTATCACAGTACATACCATCGAATGTGAATAAAGGACTTGGATTCGAACACTCAATGAGATATTTCAATAAAGAGTCAATGATGTAAACTCATGTCGAAAGTGAGGTAACCTACCATTAAGGCATGTAGGCCCAAGGTACTTTACTTGGTTTCTAATTCTAATTCCTAGATAAGGAGTTGAAGTCAACAAGAATAGACTCGTCGAAGGAGGGCCATGATGAATCCCCCATCGTTGACATGAAACATGATCAAATATGTTTTAGATTAAACTGGATAGCAGAGTGATATACGAGACTAACTCAGGGATGACCAACATGATAGAAGGTAAGTTGACTGCATATAATGATAAGATGACCAAACCTCTCTTGAACATGGGCATGGCATGACTTGGTAGTATTGACAGGAGAATGATACCAACCCCCCAATGCAACTGACGGTGAGAGTATTCTTGGACAACTCAAAGGAGTAGGAAGACTCCAGGAATTAGTAGGACTTGAAGACAAACGAATTACCCAAGTACTAGAATGCATATGCAAATGAGTGCCATGTTCAAGAGTGACTGTGTACTGCCATAACAAAATACAAACTCTTTCCTTAATTTCCCCATCATGATTTATGAGTGCCTCTTTGCTTTTTAACAAGATGGAAAAGGGTAACAAATGCTCGATATATCTCATCCTTCAGATGAGTCCAATCTCATATATCTTACGAACCTGAGAAAGGATGGGTTCATTCCCAAAAAAGGGTCCTTCATCGTTTAATTTTACGAGCCCGATGAAAGAAAACTCATTTCTCGTTTCATGTTTAGAGAGTCTGAAATAACTAAAAAGACTCCAGAAGGTCATTTTTCGTAAATAAGGCTAGCTAGTCCAAATAAGAGATAACCTACCACTGACTATTCAACCATTCTGATTCATTTACAAGCATGAATGTAACAAGCTCAGTTGGAAATATTTTTTTGTTTTGAGGAGACTGAAAAGAGATTAAATATAACTCCGGAACAAGTGATTTTTTCATAACCCAATTTTAACAAGTCTGAAAAACAATAAAAATATACTCGATACATCTTCACTAAGTTTTTAACAAGCACGCCTAAGGTATAAAAGTCACTGGGAACCTTTTTCATGTTTGAATCCAGAGCACGAAAAAGCAATAAAGTAAGCTCAAACCAGTTTTCATGTTTTAACCAGAACATGAAAAATGAAAAGTAAGATCAATACCATCTTACTATTTTTAATGAGCTCAAATATCGATTCAAAGAATGCTCAGGGTATCTGCTTCATTTTTTAACGATCTTAAAACAAAATAAAAACTATGCTCAAAACATGGTTTCATTTTTATGCAAGCTTGAAACCAAAAGGTAAACTATGCTTAAGGAAAACTACTTCATTTTTTAACGAGCTTGAAATAAAAAATGAACTATGCTCAAAATGTGGTTTCATGGTTTAACGAGCTCAAAACTAAAAAGAAAGTATGCTCAAAATGGCTTCCATTGATGGGTGATTTCCCAACATGATGTCTAGTGGTTGGTACTTACCCCCAATATAATTGTCAAGTGACTAAATCCCAATATAAAGAGGTGGGGTACATGCCACCCAAGCTTCATTTTGTATGATTTACAAGAAGATGAAATGAAGGCTCAAATATTGATTCTTGACACAATGGAAGGATCCATTTCATTTTTTAACAACCTTGACACGAAAAAGGAACTATGCTCAAGGTCAGTTTTATTTTTTAATGAGCTTGAAACCGATAATAAACACTGCTCAAAGGTGACCTATTTCATTTTTACACAAGCTTGAAACAGAAAGTAACTATGCTTGTGGGGACCTATTTCATTTTTACACAAGCTTGAAATAGAAAGTAAATATGCTTGAGGACATCCATTTCATTTTTTATTGGGCCTAACACAGAAAGGGAACTATGCTCACAAGAATCTATTTCATTTTTTAACGAGCTTGACATAGAATGGGAACTATGCTCACAACATCCGTTTCATTTTTTAACGAGCTTGAAACAGAAAAGGAACTATGCTCACAATGTATTTGTTCTAAGCCAACATGATGTCTAGAGGTTGGTGGGTTGCCCCCTTGCATAAGAAACTAGCGAATTAACTTCAGTATGATATTCAGAGGCTAGAGCCATGCCCCCCATTTTAACTATGATGGGAAGAAGCTAACTAGAAGGGGAAGGAACCACAAGAACATGCGGGACATTCATGGAATTCTGATGACTAGAAGTCACACGAGAGTCAGGTTTAACGAAGGAAAGCTGATCAACAATCACAATATTCCCATCTTGGGGAAAATACATCACTCGAAAGAGTCTGGACACTACAACTTTCATGGCATAAAAATAATCACTCCCAAGGAGCATATTGAAATCTAAGGGTCCTTGGACTACCATAACATTGATACAGACAATTTTTCCTTCCAAGGTAATAGGAAACTGAGAAAGGATCCCTAAAGGCACAATAGGTCTTCGATTAAAATCCAGTATCTGATCGATGGCTGACACAAGTGGAGGAGAACCTATGGCTTGCCAAGTAGTGGAGGATAGAATACTAACAGAAGCCCCTTCATCAACGATAGGGGAAATTATACTCTTAGCAGAAACTAACACAACTATCTAGAAAGGAACACTCGAATGAAGACGATATTCTATTAGGTTACTCCAGTCAAAGGAAATAACCTCACTACTTGGAGAGGGTTCTGTCGAAAGAGGAAAAACTTCTCCATGCATAGAACAATCAGAACTAACTACGAAAAATTCAGCAGGAATGTTTTCACTCTCAATTGGAAGAGAGGGAGAAGACGAAGACTCTATCGAAGGGACTACTTCGGTCTCAATAGTCTCTAACAAAAGATTTTGATCTGGTGGAGATGACATCGACTCAACCACTTTAACTTCACTCTCCGAAGGAAGAGTGGGATCAACCAAGGATGGACTAGGATCGACCACTTCAACTTCACTCTTCAACGGAAGAGTGGGATCGACCGAGGTTAGAAATAGACCGGCCACTTCAACTTCACTCTTCTACTTAACAGTGGGACCGACCAAGGATAGACTTGGATCGACCACTTGATCAATCAATGGGATGTCAAGAGACAACTTATGATAATTGGTTGGAAGTTGTTGCTGAGGAATAGTAAGATATTCCAACAACTTTGAAGCTTCATCCATGTGAGGACAAAGGTAAGTGTGATGCATATCCTTACATAGCAAGAAAGGATACCTGACCTTTCCTTTACGACTCTTAAGCACAGATTCACTGGTTTATGGGGCATCATCAGCATTATGATCAGAGACTGATGACACAGGATGTTTAGACCACACTTCTGACACAATGGAAAGACCAAGACAATCCTTGATAAGGATATCACCCTTACAAAGTCTACAAGGAAACTTAGCTTTATGGGTACCAGAAACACTTACATCAATACTCCTAGCATGATGACTAGTGGTTGGTGGGATTCCAACATGAAGATCAGAGGTTGAAGTGATGACCTTCTTCTTAGTGTTCTTCTTCTTAGCCTTCCTTTTCATCTTCTTCTTACCCGCTCGTTTACTAACATTATAGTTTTCAATAGGTGAAGAGGAAGAAAGGGAAGTCAATTCAATAGTTGAGGAAGAAGGAGAAGGGTTCACATTAGGTTGATGCTCATGCAGTAACGGACCAGCATCCAACACAAAGGATGCATTTGTTATTATAGGATTGGAGAATAACCATACAGGTAATCCTATAGTCAATCCAGGAAGGTTCAAAGTAGCCATGAAGGGAGGACCAACATCTCCACAAGGGGGAGAAACAAAAGACATACCTTGAAAAGGGTTCTCTTGACTGGTGGTCCTAAGAGAGTCTCCCATGTCTAAACTCTGTAAGAATCTATAAAACACCACACAAGATAAAACACTACTCAAGTCTAAAATCCACAAGAAAACTGTGTGAATAGGAGTGGATCAAAATCCAGGAACCTCAAGGACAAGCCAAAAGGATAACTCAGTTGGTCACAGAAATCCTAAGAAGGTCTCCCAATATATGCTAGGTATGGGGGAGCTCAAATAGGTAGTAGTGCTATCTAATGCACAACTATTCACAAGGGGCCTTTCGATATAAAATCGAGTACATGAAGTACCTTTCTATATACTTCAAGGGTACATGAAAGGCCGTTCGATATACCAACAGTACGTGGAAGAACCCTGCGAGTCCCGGGTTGTAGTGCAGACAAATTAATGACAGCTGCTAACTTACACAAAGTTACTAAATGATTTTAAACCTAACCTAGAGTTAATTTTATCTTGAGCGGTTAAGTGGATACATGATTTATATACAGGAAATTTAAAAGGAATGAAAATCCTAGCTACATGGCATGCGCATTTTTCTTTCGATGAAAACTACCTAAGGTAGGGAAAGAGTTTTCTGTTAAAACAAGACATAAATCAGAAATCCAAGAAAACCAAGTTCTATTCAAAGGGAACTATGAATATTTTAAATATCAACATCAAATACAATTCGTTAAAATACTTGTGAATTCATACACGAGCAAGGGGGTTCCAAGGGGGTGAGCCCCCGAGAATTTTTTTATTTTTTGCTTTTCATTTTTTATTTTTTGCTTCTCTTTTGATTGAGTTTACTCTTCAAACAAACATGAATCTGAATAATAAAGAAAAGGATAATTCTCTTCTCAGATCTACTAACAGAAAAAGAGAGAACACCTACAGCAGACGATTCATTCAGAAATCAAAAGGAATATGACAAGCACCCAAACAACTCCAAAACAATCAAGAATTGCTCCAAAACAACCAAAATGCAACCAAAACACTCAATGAATGAGGGGAGGAAGAGATAATGTTGGGTCTAGAGGGTGAATGACTATCACATGCAGCCTAAAAACCAAAATCCATCAAACCAAAACCCAAAAATGAAAGAAATCTGAGCCAAAAACTGAGTTTCAAAGGTCGACGCACTTTCCTGTACTACACCAAAGCACCTATGAGGGGACCGATGCTCCTCTAACACTGTAGAAAAGATCCTATGAGGGGACCAACGCACCTATAAAACTTTGTAAGACCACCAATGGTGCATTTTATCCTAAGGAAAAGAGTGCCTATATAGCCAACACTTTCAACATTAAAAAATGATACCAACGACACTCTGCCTACGTAACCCATGTGCATCGGTGGAGAAACAAAACAGAATAAAATCCATATTTCCTATGGGAGAAGGGCAGGAGGTTTGATAGTGATCCAAAGAGCATCAAGAGGATGCCCGACACTCTTAAAAGAAAAAATATAATGTAGGGAAGGTTTCTAGAGGCTGGAAAAAGGATTGAATAAAAAGATATGAAATAAAAAACAAAAGAAATCAGATCTATGTAAGATCCCCAGCAGAGTCACCAATTTTGTTACCAAGAATTCTCAACCAATGCTAACACTACTTTTTCCTCTACAATGTAAAACACAACTATAGAACAAAAACACACAACAACATATCCTTTCCTTGAATAATCAAATCAATCAACATAAAGCACACTATACCTCAACCTAAGATCTGCTTATCTTCTCTCCAGAAAGTCCTTGCAATGGTTTAGTACCTGTAAAAGAGATCACAAGACAGATAAAAGGGATGAGATTATCATGGTAATTGACTATTCATATTGGTGATCAAGAAATCCAATAATATTTAATTACAAACACTACAATCAAATATAGGAAAGGGAAATGTCTTTGTATTAATATATGGATGAGAAAGAAGTACAACCAAAATCCTTGATGTCGATGGCTTTTGTCTCAATCAAGAACGTCTACAATATCCTATGACTATCAATATCTCTCCAAACACAAGCTACCTCTACTTTTCCTATTATTCGAACTTCAAACTAGTAGCGTAAGAATGCTTTTTCTAGCCACCCCCACTCTCTTCATGAAGGCTCCATTTATAGACCTAGAACTCAAGAGATGACTTGGAAAAAGGATAGGATGAGATCCCTAAAGGTGAGGGAAGCAAATTCCACCTCTCCCAGGCATATAGGAACTAATTCCACGAAGTTTTCCGTATGGAAGATTCTAGAAACATCTTTTTTTTTTAACTGGCCACCGATGCTTTTAGTAGAACTTTCAGGAGCACCGACCTAGGGTTTTGCCAAAGAATAGGGAAAAAAATGCCTTTTTCTCAACTAGGTCAGGCATCAATGACGCTCTGTGCAAAACACTAAAAAGCGTCATCCCCTCTAGGTCAAGGAAAAAAGTGACCAAGGTGACTCATGCCAGGATTTCTGGTAGGTTAAAGGGAAAAGTGAAATTCTCATGGAGGCTGCTAAGCAATGTGAGATTTTTAGATGCAACAAGGTCCCCAAAACCATGGTGCCAATTTGGTACAAATTCCTCATTTCACGGAGCTCCTTTTGGGCTTAACTCGGTGGTAAACATGATCTCTGACAAAGAAATCTTTATGTTGTCCTTTCAAGTCAGCATAACTCTTCTGGTGATCCTCCGCCACCTTCAAATTCTTCTGTACTTCCTAAATAGTTTGTTCCATGTCTTGCAACATTTCAGGTCCTACCATTAAACAATCCATAGGGACATCCCAACTAATAAGGGTAGTACACTTTATTCCATACAGGATTTGAAATGGACTCATCTTGGTTGAGGACTAGTAACCATTATTGTATGCAAACTATGCCATATGCAAATAGTTTTCCCACTTGGTGGATCTTTCCATGACATACATCCTAAGCATGTCCTCAATACTTAGTTTGTTCATTATGTTTGTCCATCTATTTCAAGGTGATAGCTAGTGCTGAAGTTTATCTTGGTTTCCAACCATGTAAACAATGACTTCCAAAAGTTTGATGTAAACTTGACATCCCAGTTATAAATTACCATCTTTGGCACTCCATGAAGTTGAAATGTTTCCTTTAGGAATATTTCTTTAACATTGACATCCTTATTAGTTGATTCACAAGTATAAAATGAGCATACTTGCTTAATTTACCAACTAAAACAATAATTGAATCATGTTGTTTTTGAGCTATGGAAAACCTGTGATAAAATCCAAATATATTACCTCCCGTTTCCATTCAGGAATTGGTAATGGTTGTAACAAACCTGCTGGATGTTGATGTTCACCCTTCACCTATTGACATTACAAACATTTAGACAGGTGATCAACTAGATCTTCCTTCAAATTGGGACAAAAGAATTGATTTCTGAGGGATGTTATCATATTTTGGTAACCAGGGAGTCCTGCATAAGGAGGTTTATGTATTTCATTAAAAATAAACAATTTTAAATATGAAACATTAGGCATGTATATTCTTCTATTAAACCAAATTAATCCTTTCTAGTCTACTTTGAATTCTGCCCAATTCAATTTTACCTCTTTTGTCAGCAATTTATTCAGTAGATTTCCATATTTAGCATCATTGATGTTGGCTATTTTTATTCTTCTCAACATATCACCTTTTGGTAGACTCACAGTGACCTCATACACTTCATGAGTACTTTGGTAGAGTTCATCATCCACTTTATTTTCCTTACCTCTGATATGCTTCACTTCAAAGTAAAATTTGCTTAAGAAGGCCGTCCATCATGCTTGTATGGCGTTGAGTCCAGGATGAGTAAACAGATCCTTTACGCATGTGTTATCTATCAATAAAATGAACTTTTTCCCCAATAGGTAGTGATGCCACATCTTCAAGGCATGCACTACTACCACCAATTCTAGATCATGCACTACATAATTTCGTTCATGATCCTTCAACTTGCGATATTCGTAACATACCACATTCCCTTGTTGAGGTAATACTCCCCCCAATCCCTCCTTTCTAGAATCAATACATATTGTGTAGTATTTATAGGGGTCAACTACCTTCAATATTGGGGGCATGGTTAATAGTCTCTTCAGATTCTCAAATCTCTCCTGACACTTCACAGACCATAAAAACCTTACTCCCTTTGTTTGTAAAAAAGTAATAGGATAGGATATCTTTGAGAACCCTTGGATGAACATTTGGTAGTAGCTGGTGAGTCCCATGAAACATCAAATGTTGGTAACATCCTTAGGCACAGGCCATTCCAAAATTTCCTTTATCTTCTGTGGATCTACTGCAATCCCTTTTTTTGAGATGACATGACCTAAGCACTTAAATTCTTTCTTGAAGAATTCACACTACTTGAATTTAGCATACAATTGGTGGTCTCTTAGGGTCTGTAGTACGATTCTCAAGTGTTGTTGATGTTCTTCTTATGTCCTTGACTAGATCAGGGCATCGTCAATGAAAATTAACATGAATTGATCTAAGTACTTATTAAATATGTTATTCATCAGGCACATAAAAGTAGCAAGGGCATTGGTCAAGCTTAAAGGAATTACTATGAATTTGTAGTGCCCATATCGGGTCCTAAAAGCTATTTTGTTAACATATTCTTCCTTAGTATTTATCTGTTGGTAACCAAACCTTAAATCCAACTTGGAGAAGACATTTTCTCCCCCTACTTGATCGAACAAATCATTAATCTGAGGAAAAGGATACTTGTTTTTTATTCTCACTTTATTTAATTGTCTGTTGTCTAGTCATAGTCTTAAATTCACATCCTTCTTCTTGACAAATAAAACTAGGGCTCCCGAGGGTGATACACACGTCCTGATATAACCCTTATTTAGTAGTTCCTGTAACTAGATTTCCAATTCTGTTAACTCAGGGATACTCATTTGATAAGGTAGTTTGGATACCGGATCAGACCCAAGCACAATTTCAATGGAGAAATCTATTTCTTGTTGAGGGGGTAGTCCAGGTACCTCCTCTTGGAACACATGCATGAATTCTTTTAAAACTGGGTGGTCCCTTATAGGTGTTAGGTTTTCATTAAGGAGAAGATCAGCAACCCTTACCGCATAGAGCTTATATCTCTTCCTCAAACACTTCTTCATTTGCAAGGTAGATATTTGTCTTAAAGAAACAAGCTTACTAAAACCCTTTACCTTCCTAACAATTTTATCCTCAGCCACATAAGTAAAAGTTTTATCAAAGAAATTTAATATTACTTTATACCTTTATAACCATTCAATGCCAATAATCATATCATATGATCCTAGAGGAAAAACATTAAAATTGATCCTAGTTACATGATCCTGTATTGAAATTTCACAATTAGAAACAAACTTTGGTACCTTCCTTTTTTACTCCAATGTCTAGTTGTACTGACCAAGGCCTTGTATGCCTTACCTTGGTGAGCTCACAATTCTCCATAATTTTAGGAGTGATATAACTTAAAGTATCTCTTGGATCAACTAATATATAGATATTTTGGTTATAAATAGTACCTTCAATCTCTACGATTGCAGATTGATGATCTGGTTGTCGATCTTCAAGAGTTGCATTAATCCGATGGAAACTTTTGCAAATTTCTCTCATAGTGGAAGCTTCTTGCAATTTGTGTACAGTCTTGTTGGATTCACCAAGGACTAGAAAGTTCCTTTGTAAGCGGGGACCTTCACATTCCCAACACTTTAGAGGTTCCTTGCAGGTTTCAGTAGCCCCTTTCGGTCCAAGGTGCATGGTTTTATTATCCTTGCGATGAAACTATCCATCTCTATTGTAGGAATTTCCTTGAGGATTCCCTAGCATGTTCCTGAAGGGTGGTGGCTGGAATCCTTTCTTCTACAGGTTGAACTTTTCTTGCATCTTGTCCTTCCATACATTGGAGAGGTTACTCATTTGTTTATACTTCTAAAAGCATAGCCTTTATTTTATTAACACTTCATCCAAAGTCTTTGGGTTATCAAATTCAATCCAATCTTTGTAAGACTGTGGTAGGGAGCTTAAGAATCGTTGTACTTTTACCTTTTCTTCTTTAATGTATGACACTAAACGTAACATCTCTAGAAATTTATTAATGAGATCCTCCATGGTCATTTGACCAAGTTTCAACTCATAAAATTCCTTTGCCTTTATTTCATAATAGCTTTCTGATAAATACTGCTTCTTGAAGAGTTTCTTAAACTATGACCATGCCAATTTCTTCTCTTTTAATACATGGGAGTTATTTAGGTCCCGCCACCAAATAATTTCCTTTCCTTTGAAGCTGTAAACTTTAATCCTTACCTTCATGTTGCTGGAGTATTTGTAAATCTAGAAGTACCTTTTAATATCCAGCAACCAAGATTCCACTTATTCTCCAGTATTGCATTCCCCATCAAAATTGGTGGGTTTAATTTTATTGAATTCTCCTTATAGGTGGTCTACTTTTCTCTTCCTGACTATTTAGGATTGATTCCCAAATTTTTGAGTTTCCTGGTAGGAGCTGTCTTTTCTTCCGGCATTGTCCCCAACTTCCGAGTCCCTCCCTGCATCTACTGGTGGTTTTTCTCCATTGTTCTTCTCCTGCAAGATTTGCAATAATATCTCATTGAGCTATTTATTTTTTTATTGAGCCCTTTTCATTTGTTCATTTTCTGCTTTGAAGCTATGTATCTCCACTATCAAATTCTTCATGGTTTCAAGTACCTGACTGGCTTCAGAGCGCTCCGGTTTGGCTGCATTAGGTGAGGTATGGTTGTACCTTCTTCAAGTGGGTACTCATGCTCATTTTGTGAGGTCATCGATGTACCCTATTACAGAATAATTCCATGTTTGCTATAAAAAAATTCCAAAAACAAATTTTTAAGGATTGAATAAATCCTTTCCATAATGCAGCGGAACTAGATGTTCCCCAAAAGGTGACAGGGTTGAAATGTGTGGCTTTGATACCATATGTAACGTACCCAAATAACCTACTAAAAATGCATGGTAAAAAAAAAAAAATCATATGAATTAGGGGCTATAAATTTGTCAAAACATGCACCCTTAAGTTTAAAATGCAAACAATAATCCCTTCTACAATGATTACACCTTCCCACTTTCTGTATTCCGCTCCATACTTCGGGAATCAAAAACTCTACTCTCTGGCTCATTTCTCTTTATGTTTTTTGACTATTGACTTTCAATTTTGGACCTCGAATCATGAAAACAATACCTTAACTTTCAATTTCCCACCTTCCGACTTTCGACTTTCCGCTTTCTGCTGCGGACTTCGGAAATCAAAAAACCAATTTTCTGCCTTAGCCTTTTTATGTTCTATCGATTTCTTCCTTGTAAATTCCACCCTCCACGACAGACTTCGGGAATCAGAAATCCAACTTTTCGTTAGAATCTATTGTTCACCTTCTGCTTGACTTCTTCTGCACCATCGATTTTTGTGGGGTCAATCTCAACGGTTGATCTTGCAGGGTCAATCTCAACCGTCGATCTTGTGAGGTCAGATCTCCACCATTCACCCTTGATGGACTTACTGGATTTCACACATCTAGAAAGTTCATTTATTCGTGCATGTTGAGCTTACAGAATGAACCTCTACCATAGATCTAAAACCTCGTTTGATCTTCACCGCTCATCTTCGTTAGGCCTACCGGATTTTGTAAATCTTGAAATTCCATTTATTTGTGTATTTTTAGGTTACAGAATGAAGCTCCATCATAGATATAAAACCTCATATGATATTCTACATTCATCTTTGTTAGGCCTACCGGATTCTACAAATATGGAAAGTCCATTTATTCGTTCATGTTGAGCTTAGGGAATGAACCTTCGCCATAGATCTAAACTGTTGTTTGATATTCTTCGTTCATCTTCATTGGGCCTACCAAATTCCATAAATATGGAAAGTTAATTTATTCTTGCATGTTGAGCTTATGGAATGAACCTCCACCATAGATCTAAACCCTCATTTGATCTTCACCATTCATCTTCGTTGGTCCTACCAAATTCCGAAAATATGGAAAGTCCATTTATTCGTGCATGTTGAGCCTGCGGCATGAACCTCCAATGTATATATAAACCCTCATTTGATCTTCATCATTCATCTTCGCTAGGCCTACTGAATTCCACAAATATGGAAACTTTATTTATTCGTGTAGGTTGAGATTGCGAAATCCACTCCCACCGTTGATCTCCAACCTCATCAAATCTCATCCAACGAAACATGCAGGGTGTACAAGATTCTGCAAATCCAAAAAACTAATTTATTCATGCATGTTGGGTTTGTGAAATACACTTCTACCATTGATCTAATCCCCTCAATGCATTTGACAACAGACTTTTCCTACGAGTTAACCTTTCTTCCATTACCAAAAATCATAAGTCTAAGCATATTTCCTTCGAGAAATCATCTACATCCTTTGATCTTTCCCTTTGTCCATCTTGACCCTCATTTACTTAATATTTCCTTCTCTGTCCTGAACCTTTGCAAGGAACATGTAGGTGCAAGTGTAACAAATCTCACTCCAAAACTATTAGTATTATCCATGAACTTGATTAAGCAAAGGATGGTTCAACCCAAAATAAGGCTCAAACCTCCCCACCAGGAACTATTACAAGGGAATTTAATCCAGGGAAAACATAAAATATGCAAGAGATTATGTAGTTATGACACCATTAAGCAACCCAACAACATAAAATAAAAGTTGCAGTCAATCAATCAGAGCAGGATTATCCTTTTACAAGAACTAAGTCAACCTATGAGTTCCGGTGAATTGAAAACATAGTAGGTTCATTACATACCATTAATAACCTACATAACCAAGGAAATACTAATATAATGAGTACACACCAATCATCAACCATACTTTTCATAAAAAAAACTAGGGGCATTCTCTTATCATTTCAGCAACATTGAAGCATACATTCATACATCTACAAACACACCTTAAGCTCATCAATCAGAGGGAATCATATTATTACACCATTTCAGTTGTCATTTACCCCAATACAAGGCACAATCATCTAACAACAAAACATGAGAACAATTATTCCTGAGTATTATTTCCATCTGTGAGACTGAAGCTACTGATTATCATTTCCTTGACATTGAAACACATATTTGAAAGTAAACAACATACCCTAAGTTCAATAGAATGGTGGGAACAAAACCTCAGTAATGAGACATGTTTGAAATGGATCCGCAATTAAAATGGAACATCCACATTCTACAAAACCGCATATTAGGCACATATCTCTCCATACTCCATCACCCTCGAGCTAAACTATGCATGCCAAGAGCTGTGACAGCCAAACTCAGTTCTAGTTCTCCAGTGAGAAATTGGTTTCCTAACACATGGTGTTCACGCAGCAAGTAACCCCTTTATCTTGCCTAACATAGAGTGTTCACACATCAAGTATTTCCTTGTTCCATCATACTCAGTGGCATCCCGCTTCCTTGCATATGCTTCCTTATTTATCGGTTTTTTTCCTAGGTCTTTTTACAGCCAACGACCAATTCCTCCAAGAATTTCCATTTCCATCACATACTTGATTCCCTAGGGTGGGTCCAGTGCCTTACTTGCATTCCCACACCTGGTGTAACCTCCATGAGAATGAATCTTCACCTCCCCCAGTCTCACATACATAGTTTCCTCATTCAACATGGTTTTTCGCAACATTCACAATTTTTTTATTACGACATAATGTTTCTGTTACATCTTTCATCCAAGGACCTACTGGCATATTCCGGGTCTTCCAATCACATTAGAAATAAAATAGTTTTCCAAAATATTGCAAATAAATTTTATCACTTAGGGGATATTACACTCATGGACCTCTCTCTGTCTATTTATACATTTATGAAGAGATAGGGTGAATAGGGGTCAATTACAACTTCGCAATTCAGTTCCATAACCTCCCAAACCAACCCTAATTTGAGGTTTTTGATATTTTTATTATCTTTGACCACTACAAAAGGTAACCATGGGTATCATGAAGGGAAATTTGTAAATACAAAAAGTATAACCGCAGGTATCATGAAGCCAAAGTCGTGAATACAAAATATATAACCGCGGGTACCATGAAGTCAAAGTCATGGTTAGGTAAAAAACATCTCATTGTTAGGGTGGTTCTAGGAATTTCCATTCTTTTAAGTCTTTTGAAAAATTGTTTATAGCTCAAATACATTTCCAACGGTCCATATAAGAGTTCAAACGGATTTCCAAAACGCCGGATATGGCTCCTCCAATATTTGTGTTTTTCAATGACTTTCATGAAGTGTCGACGTACGGCAAAATCGTGGGAAAATTGTCACAACAAGAGATGTTTCATTTTAGTCTATAACAGATGCCTCCCTAATGTATGAGGTTATAGCAGAAGACGATAGCTAAAATACATTATAAAAAAGGAAATAGCTAGGTATGGAGAGAGCAGAGAATCCAATATAAGGGGCTCGAATAGAGATACCTGAAAGAGAGATAATGTAATACCTCGGTTTTAACCCCGCTTGCATTGAATATACATGATACATATATTGTAAATAATCTTGGTGCGGAGCTAAAGGCCAAGGCCCCACCATCGATTTGGTTATGTTGTGTTTATTTTTTGGGAATGGTCGCCGATGGTATATCGGGACATACGGCATATATTTAATTGTGGCATCATGTAAACACGCATTTTAATTAAATAACCCAACCAGCTATGTTCGCAAAAACTAAAATGAGAAGGGGCATGATTCCAAAGGGTAAGGAAGGGGAATGTTGAACATTGATTCATGGGGGAAAACCATGTGTCACCACTCTCTTTGTCTCCTTAAACCACCTTAGTTTTCCATTGTTAGTTGGAGCGGGAATTAGCTAGCAAGAAAACCACCACCATGCCCACGCCCGCTCACTCTCCCCACGATGCATTTGTTGGTCTATCCACTCACTAGATCGTGAGTCTATCCATATTCCATCATGCTGTGTGGAATTAAAGGAATCCACAATTCATTGTTGGGGGTTTTCCATTCCTTTCAACATGGCTTGCTAGTTGGAAAAAAAATCTTCCTCTGTTCATGCAGACTTTTGTATCTTTTTCCCATCAATTTCAGACTGGGTATGGTTCCATTATGCCCATCGTTGGTTTGAGGGTGTGATTTTCTTGGATAGTTCGACGGGTTGCGTTTTTTCTTTCCTGTATAGAGTGCTAGTCTGTTCTTTCTCCCATTCTTCTGCCTCTGCAAGTTCTACAATGATTGTATTGAAAATCAACTGGGTGTTGTGAGTCCCTGCACTGTGTGGTCGGTGGTTTCATCCACATTTCATTTGGCTATGTATTTTTCCCCTCACGTACATACTGATAATTGTTTTCATTTCCCATTACTGTCTATGTAATTTCTCCAGTGATTTCCTTAAGGAATTGTTGTGGGTTCATAGTGTTGTTGGCTGCTGTTTGCCACAATGGATTGACTGTGTTTTTCCCCTATAAAAGCTTGAATAGTTGTTTGGCTACTTGCATGCAGTGGATTTGTCCTCGGACTATTTTGGGTTGGTGAATGAGGTCTTTAGGTGCTTGATAAACCTGGTGGGTTGAGAACCACATAGACAGATCTACTGAGCTGGATTTCTTCTCCACAACCCCTAAAGAGCACTGGAGGGAAGATCAGGGTCTAAGGGACTGTGTTGGGTGTGTGTGGGTGTTCTAGAAGCCAGGATAGCTATGGTGTTGGTGTCTATAGCTCTTCAATGAGCTCACCAACTTAGCATTAGCCTTTCCCAACTCCTGGATGGCATGATAAACCCAAATTTGTTGACTTGGCTGATCCATTGTTCGCCTGATAAACCCAACTATGTTGGCTTGGCTGAACTGTGTACCCTAGTGGTGTTGTTATCCTTGGCTACATGTAAGCCTGTTAGTTCCTTATTCCTTGGGGACTCATGCCCGACTCGAGGGTGGCAGCATTACTGAGAGATTAAGGAGCACGCGGGCCTATGGTTGGGTGGAACTTTGCAGCAACATAGCTGGTTGCAGAACAAGCTCTTTATAATATAAGTACTCTTGCCTAACTTATTCCTGCAATTATATATTTACCCTTGATGAATAACGATATACATGTTAAATGCTGATCTATATATGCATGAATGCTGATTGATATGTTTTTCTTCCGTTGTGTACATGAATGATTATGCTCATAAAATGTTTTAAGTTTTAAGCATCATGTTTTATCACTATATGTATGTCTGTTCATATTCATGGGGCTAGATGCCCAGATGCTTTGATGTATCATAGCGTCCTCTTCACCGGTCGGAGGTTCGGGGATGTTACAGTGTGGTATCAGAGCTCTGGTTGCAGCATGGGCCTGAATGGGCCATGACAGATCAGATAGCAGAATTAGGTTTCCTTCTTCCTAGCAAAAATTAGAAAATTTTTGACAGAAAAAACCTCAACTTCAGAAATTTTTCTAAGTGTTAGGATCATCGACCCATTGGAAAACTTAGTGGCAAGTTCTTCCAATGTAGCGGAGCACATAGTGGGAAGGCCACCCGACAGATAGTTGATCCAATGGCCGATGTGGCGGAGGACCGTGGAAGAAAATTTTCATAAAAATTTTAAGTGTTTGGCCATCAGCACATCGGAACACTTAGACAGTTGGATCACTGATGCTTAGCTGTTTGACGGTCTACCATTGCAGCTGTCGTGTGGCCTAAAACATCGACACGTAGAGCTTAGTGGTTTTGGCCACTGATAGAAGAAGAATTTTTGAAATTTTGTTCAATTGTTGAAATCATCAGCGAAAGTTAGTTAATGAGACCGCGGATGGACATCAACAGAAAGTAGTTGATCGAGTGCCCGCCGTTGCGGAAGGATACAAAACTGTGTGCCCGACAGATAGTCGATCCGACCGCCAATGGCGCAGAAGTTCTAAAATTTTCTAAGTATTGACTTCGTCGACCATCGAATAATGTTAGTAGTATTCATCGTTGATGAATAGCGGAAGGGATGAAGGGATTGTAGACTTGCCATTGCGGATAGCTAGAGGACTATCCTTCCGACAAATAGAGCCTTCGACCACCAATGTAGTCAAAGAAAGTTCAAAATTTTTCTAAGTGACAAAAACATCAGTCATCGAAAGAAGATAGTGGTTTGTGCACCCATCGTTGCAGAATCCTAGAGCACTAGTCTTCTGATGAGCAGAGTTCCGACTGCCGATGTCGATTGGGTTATGCCTCAGTTTTCCAATCAGAAGTCATTAGCAGATTGGGCCACCAATCACAAAAAGATCGAAGATGATGAGCCGCCATTGCGGCTGTTGATTGAACTATTTCGCTGATAAGTAGAATATGGAGGAGCTAATCAAGTGACGAAAAGGAAGGCTAAAGAGAAAAAATTTCAAAATTTTTCTAAGTTCTAGAATCATCAGCCATCGGTGATGGTTAGTTGATCACATCACCGATGCTCAGATGATTCGGTCACCAATGAGCTACGTCGGATAAATATAGTCAGTCGAACGTCCATTGTTGTAGTTGCTTAGTCAACTATCCATCTGACGTAGCAACAGTTAGTGCTTTCGACCGCTGATGGGATTGTGGCCGCGGAAAACATAGGAAGACCGTGAGTCGTCATTGTGAAAGCCTTGACAACTATCCTGCCGATGCGTTAGTCTCCCCACTCACTGATGATGAGGTGTTTTATGTTTTTGAGTTCCGATAACATACTACGGTGTCTTGTAGTGCTTGGGAGTGCCGACACTACGGAAGAGTTAGGGCTTGTGGAAACCGTCGTTGCAGATGCCTAGAGGACTAAGTGTCCGACGCCACAGTAGGATGCCATTATAACCACAGAAAAGATTTGTTCTGTGGAAGTTATAACAGGATTGTTGGACACTATTGTGTGGAAGTTGAACCCAGGTGTTAGGACAATTACACTCACAACAATTGCCAATTACACATGCAAATTACTCACAAAGGAGACTGAATATGGAGCAGAGCACTAATCTGTATTGATTAAGTGTACAATAGCCAACCCTGTGAAGTCATAGGATGCCATAATAAATAATTACATGATATATTTGAATGCATAAGGATGCCATTCAAATTTGGTCAAAAGCAGTCTTACTAAATATAAGCAAATCCCCCATAGGTGCATAAAGCAGTTTCCAAAACTGTATAGGAGCTCACGAATTGGAAAAATAAATTAGGCAAGCTAATAGGTGATGGAAGGACAACTCATACATGATTTTATTAGGAGAAAAGAGTGGAGGATGATGAGGACAAAAAACAAGTTAACTTCACCTAGTCAAACTTTCCCAATTGCCTTAAAACTCAGAAAAAAGCAGGCAATAAAGCAGAAACAACAGACATGTGCTAGGGAGTCCAGGAATAAAGTAGATTTGATTCCAAGTGGTTTCCCAAGTGCTCCATGACTCAAATTTAGCAAGTTTGACCACTTTGGATGTGTGGAGGAAAACTTGCATAGGATGGAATATGGAAACTAGGCAAATAAGACAAAAATTGGATTAATTAATGTCTAAGGTAGCTAACTATGGGTTGATTATTCTAACACCCCCCCTTAAGTATGAATTATGAGTAAAATATTAGAAAATTATAGGGCCTAGCAACAATGCTTAGTCACCCTTTACATACTGTATGTCCATTTAACCAAGGAAAGAGGCAAAAACCTAGTGGGAAAAATCCTCCCTTAAACATGGACAATAAAACAAAATTTGGAAATCTTGTCATCACTCATGCTTCACAGCATGATCAGCAATCCCCAACAGTGATTTGAGATTGCTGAATGTCTTGTCACAAAAAACTTTGGTGAAGATATCTGCTACTTGTTCTGAACATGAGCAGAAGAGTAGGTGAATGGTGCCATCATGCACAAGCTGTCTAATGTAGTGCATATGGATCTCAATGTGTTTCGTTCTCTGTTTCTAAACTGGATCATTGCAGATTTGAATGGTACTTTGATTATCACAATAGATAGTAGTTGAGTATTCTGATTTGAAGCCACACTCTCCAAGCAAACCTTGCAACCATAAACATTGAGTTGCTACATTTACAACTCCTCTGTACTCTGCTTCTGTAGATGAGAGTGCAATGGCACTCTATTTCTTGCTTGACCAGCTGATTGGCCCATCAGCAAGCATAAACCCATATCATAATGTTGAATTTCAATCTATGCTGTCACCTTCCCAATCACTGTCAGTAAACCCAATCAAATCAAGATCAGATTTAGCTTTGTAGAAGATCCCATGAGTCCTTGTTCCTTGAACAAATTTAAGGATCATTTTGGCTGCTCTCCAATGGATCTCATGAGGCTGATCCATGTATATTGAAGCCACACTTACTGCATAAGAAAGATCATGTTGTGTATGTGTAATATACAACAAACATCCAATCAATTCCCTATACAGTGTATTGTTTACCATAGGTGAAGAATCAGCTTCTTCAAGCTTAACTCCTAAAAGGAAAGGAGTCTTGCTTGGCTTGCAATCCTTCATATTGAATTTGTTCAACAAATCAAAGGCATACTTGGACTGATGTACTTTGATTCCTTATTTGGTTTGAGCAATCTCGAGCCCCAAGAATTGGATCAATAAGCCCAAATCGGTCATTGAGAAGGCATGGTTCATTGCATCCTTCAAGGAGGAAATTTCATCCTTTGAGATTCCTGTAATGAGAAGGTCATCAACATTCAAAACAATGATCATTAATGAACCATGAATCAGCTTCAAATAGAAATTTGTATCTGACTTGCATCGAACAAAATTCAGTGATAGTAGAAAGCTATTAATCTTGGCATACCAAGCCCTGGGGGCTTGCTTAAGCCCATACAATGACTTCTTTAGCCTGCAAACACGAGATGGGTTAGTAGAAAATCCTTGATACTGCTGCATGTAAATATCTTTAGTGAGATATCCATTCAGGAAATCACACCTCACATCCATGTGGTGTACCTCGCACTGCTTTGAAGCTGCAATGGCTAAGGCTAGCCTGATGGTGTCCATCTTTGCCACTGGTGCAAAGGTCTCATTGTAGTATAATCCATGTACCTGTGAGTAGCCCTTGGCTACCAATCTGGCCTTGTACTTCAGAGGTGAACCATCAGCAGCAAATTTGGTTTTGTACACCCACTTACACTGAACTAGCTTCCTCCTTGGGGGAAGATCAACCAGCTCCCAAGTGTTTCTCTTCTGGAGTGAGTTGAACTCTTCTTCCATGGCTGTTTTCCATATTGGATCATTTTTTGCATCTTCATATGTTTGTGGGTCTAATTCAACCATCAGATAGCATTTATCTGGAAACATAGGATCTTTCATGCACAGAGCACTCTCAAACTGAGATCTAGACCTCCTAGGATCATTAGGATTTCCAGCTAGTTCTCCAGCTGCATGAATTGTCTTTTCTGCCCATTTTGGTATTGTAGGACTGTTAGGATCTGCAATTAAATCATCATTATCAGACATATCAGAATCAGCATGTTCAACTATATCTTCACTTACATTCAGAGGTTCTGGTGGTGAAGAGGATTCTCCAACTTCCACTGCTGCTAGGGGCTCTTCTTGAAATAGAAAACACCTTTCAATGAAGGCTTTGTTTGTGCTCAAATTGATCAGCTTGTACCCTTTTGAATCTTCAGAGTACCCAACAAATAGACACTCTTGGCTTTGGGGCTGCAAAGCCTTCCTCTTTTCTGTTGGAATTCTAGCCCAAGCCCTTGAGCCAAAAATCCTAAAATGGGTCACATCTGGCTTGTGCCCACTCCATGCTTCAAAAGGAGTCACACCATCAATATGTTTATGAGGAACCCTATTCTGGATATAGGCTGCATAGTTTATAGCTTTGGCCCAAAACTTTGGTGGCAAAGTCTTAGCCTCCATCATGCAGGTTGCCATCTCTTTCAGTGATCTGTTCTTCCTCTCAGCAACACCATTATGTTGTGCTATGTAAGGGATAGAATGCTGCATCTGCACAATATTGAATGAACTCAGACTTGACATACTCACCACCATTGTCATATCTGAGGACCTTGAGTTTCCTCCCAGACTGGTTTTTAACCAAAGCCTTAAAGACTTTGAAGAGGCCAAAAACTTCAGACTTGTGTTTCAGGAAGTAAAACCAGCAATACAAAAAAGTCATCTATGAATGTCAATGCATATTTGTCTTGACTCATTGACATATGAGGAAATGGGCCAGCAACATCACTGTGGATCAATTCAAGAGGTGCAGAGGTTCTCTCATGACTAGCTTTCTCAAATTTATGCTCTAGGTGTTTTCCTAAGATGCAACCTTGACAGAATCCTTTGGAAAACTTAATCTTTGGTAACCCTATGACCATTTATTTTTCACTAAGATCAGAAAGATACTTGTAATTAAGGTGGCCAAATATTTCATGCCAAATCTTTCTTGCCTCATTAGCATGAATCAGAAGAGTAGAGGGGTTTGAGTAGGGAAGGAAGTGTGAGAACATGTATACCTTCAAAGTGTGATTTACAACTCCTTTTGCAATGACTTTACCACTTGAGATCTCTGTGATCTCAAATTCATTAGGGGAGAATATGACCTTCTTTGGAGACCCTGTGTGGGTCATCTGATACACTGATAAGAGGTTAGAGGCAAGACCTGGAACATACAATACATTGCAGAACTTACCATGGTCAAGATAAATCCTCCCTTTGCCCAAACTTTTAGTGAGAGAGTCATCTCCCAGTACAATTGGTGGACCTTTCGACATGTCAAGTGAGGTGAATGCCTCCTTGGTCGAAACCATATGTCTTGAAGTTCCAGAATCAATGATGAAACTAGGTGAGATTGATGTGCCAGCAACCAATGTATGAAATCTCTCTCTATCTTCTGAATTTGATCCTCCTTTCCTCTTCTTTGAGCTTTCTGGAAGGGAGATGACATTCTTATCTAGGAGTTGGGTCAGCATGTCTATTTGCTTCTTCATGCAGGAGATTTCAGAATGATTTCCCTTACTGCAGTATGTGCACTTTCTCATGTCTCCTTTGTTCTTCTTCTTCTGGGGGTTCTTCTTGGAACCTTGAGGCTCCTCTGGAGACTTGTTCTTGTCTCTCTTTTGCTCAGGTGGATTTTTAGCTTTATTCTTGCTTTTTGAATCCACCCTCGAATCTCCAGCAACCAGAGATTGGTCTTTGGAAGGTTTGATAGTGCCCATCATCACCAGTTTATCTTGTTCTTGTGTGAGAGATTCCATGAAATCTGCAAGGCTAGGCATTTTCCAGGCTTGAGATATCAACTTTGTGGAATAGAAGGTTGAAACAAACATTGAATATTTAGGGCCAAGCTTTGACAGTATGGCCAAAACTAGTTGCTCATCCTTATTTTCGATCCCACATTGTTTTAGTTGCAAAACAAGTGCTTTGAACTTGGAAAAATAGAGTTGCAGGGATTCAAAGCTATTTGAACTCAGGGAGATCAATTCATTTTCAATTTGATTTCCCCTCATCTTATCTATCTTACCAAAAATATCAACAAGCTTCTCCCATACTTCATTTTGTTATATTAATCCATCAATATGGAAACGGGGGTCTCTGGATATGCTCAGACACAGGAGACCATAGGCCTCATCCCTCCTGGTGTGCCATTTAATCTTATCTGTAGCTTCATTGGGCTCTGCTTCTATTTCCATAGTCACTCTGTAGAGGAGTTTCTCTCTCAACAGTATCTCCATCTCTACCTTCCATTCAAAGAAGTTAAATGGAGTCAAGATGATCTTCTGAGATTGATCCATAGCTCAGAAATTGTCCCTTCAGTCAGCAGAATGCTCCCAGTCAATGATGTCGAACCTGCAATAACAAATTCAAAGGAGAGAAATCGATCTACAAAGGCTCTGATACCATGTGGAAATTGAACCCAGGTGTTAGAACAATTACACTCACAATAATTGCCAATTACACATGCAAATTACTCACAAAGGAGACTGAATATGGAGCAGAACACTAATCTGTATTGAATAAGTGTACAATAGCCAACCCTGTGAAGTCATAGGCTACCACAATAAATAATTACATGAGATATTCGAATGCATAAGGATTCCATTCAAATTTGGTCAAAAGCAGGCTTACTAAATCTAAGCAAATCCCCCATAGGTGCATAAAGCAGTTTCCAAAACTGTCTAGGAGCTCACCAATTGAGAAAATAAATTAGGAAAGATAATAGGTGATGGAAGGAAAACTCATACATTATTTTCTTAGGAGAAAAGAGTGGATTATGATGAGGACAAAAAACAAGTTAACTTCACCTAGTCAAACTTTCCCAATTGCCTTAAGACTCAGAAAAAAGTAGGCAATAAAGCAGAAAAAGTAGACATGTGCTAGGGAGGCCAGGAATAAAGTAGACTTGATTCCAAGTGGTTTCCTAAGCGCTCCATGACTCAAATTTAGCAAGTTTGACCACTTTGGATGTGTGGAGGACAACTTGCAAATGATGGAATATGGAAACTAGGCAAATAAGGCAAAAATTGGATTAATTAATGTCTAAGGTAGCTAACTATGGGTTGATTATTCTAACATGTTGTGGAAGAAAATAGACCAACAAATTGCCGAATAAAAGTCTACATATTTTCCCGTGGAAACGATAGGAAGATCACTTTTTGTCGTTGCGGCTGCTAAAAGGACTATGCACCCAATGCATCATTAGAGGAAATTTGGGGTCTATGTTGGGGCGCATACTCCATAGGAGGTAACTCCGCGGTTA
>LPNX010967595.1:0-20130 GCA_001517045.1 Pseudotsuga menziesii | reverse complement strand
CAGTAAGATGACCTCCCAACACAATAGCAGCCTTCTGTCTTCTGTCAAGCCAAAGATTTCCTTCTCCAAAAGTGCGCCACACTTGAGAGAGCAAGAGAGGTAAGTCACAAGTGATAAATAGAGAGACACACACTCTCTATTTATATTAGTCCGTTCACTTGAATTGCCATTTCACACATAGGCTCGACCTAATAATTACTACTCGAGCCTACACCTTAATTAGTGTATAATAACTCAAGTGCCCCATAACTGTGGGGACTTACCTAATGACTTGATATGACTTGATTACATTATTAATCCTCCCGATCGGAACATCGGGGCATGACCACATGACTCAAATACATAATAGAATCATCCCGGAATAAACATCGAGTTACAATACATGAAATACATAGAAGAATACATTCCAAAGTTACATATACATCAACAACGAGATCTCTCTGTGAGGATGATCTCTCCTTCTAGCTGGTGCTGATAGGGAGCAGACTCTTATCGCATCGCATCTTCTCTGGCGATGCGCAGACTTACTCTTCTACTGAGCTCCTTCCCTGCGATATCTCACACCGTAGCTCCCCAGACGATGCAATATCACCTTTCTACTCTATAATATGTCCTATAATGAGGCTCAATATGCGTATCAACTCTCAAGGTCCTGCGACCTCCCTCCTGGGTCCAATAACTCTGTTTATCTTCACCAGGGTGTTAAACCACTTCACTTAAACTCTACCGTTTAACACTCTAACATCAACTTATACTGAACTCATGGAACTCATATACCGGAGTCACTTTACTATGTAACTGTCAACTATCATGAATCAAGCATTGGTAAACTCATACATAGGCTACTTGATACATTTATCTTGCTTTTAAGCTTCTATTTGCTATAACTGAAGCATAACATAAATACATTCATCACTAATAAGAAACATTCATGTAACAGAAAACAGATGGCAAATAGGTAAAACACAATCACATGAACAGTCGCACAACACACAGGTTTTACGTGGTTCACTTCCAGGGGGGAAGCAACGTGCACGGGAACTGGTTTTTATCTTATAGCTTGAGAGAGTAAACATAGTTCCGCTGCAACCTATTATGCAGCCTGAGATCTTCTGGGAAACTCCACACACACAACCGGGAGCCCTTCTCTCTTAGATTTCTTCTTCTTCTTATATTTCCTTCTTAAAATATACTCTTCCTCTCTCTCTCTCAATCCCTGCGGATTGTTACATTCATGTTCAAGGAGCCAGCTACTGGTTACAGTAAGATAACTACAGACTTAACAATAGAACCAGAGCTCGACTCAAAGAACAACTATCTTTCTCTCTACTGTCTAACTGTCTAACTAACTGACCAACTGTCTAACCTTTTACAATACAAAATACATGCTTATATAGGCAGCCCGAAGGTCTCGCTCTGTTACAACACTATGGGCCTTTCCCAATAGTAACCCAAAAACCCTAACTGTGACAGTTGGCGCATGTGTACTGTAGGCTGCTGCTTACCATCACACCACAGCTTCCTGCAGTCTTCCACACTTCCTGGTGCTGATTGTGGGTATGGGCACCGCTTCCTGTACCGTCCTCTTCTGTCCTTTGTCTTCAATACCTCGGCCCGCTGCTCTTTTTCCTTTATGAGGGTAGCTGAGCCCTCCTGTCTTCGATGCTGCCTTAAGTGCAGTGGTTGAGCTCTCTCTTCTCGGCTACTCAGGTACTGTTTCCTTTGACTTCTTCTTCCGATATAGCAGCTTTTCTTGTAGCTGCGGGGCCCTGCTCCAACAGTCCCCTAACACTTACTTGTGGCTCGTCCCTGAGCCACTAACAACTCATTTCTCTTGCTGTAGCTTCTCCTTGGATTCCTGCGAAGTCTTTGTAAGTCTCTCACGAAGTCCTGCGACTTCTTTATTCATAACCTCGACACACTCTTGTGCCATTTCAAGCATAGCTTGACTAATGCTGGAATCTTCTGTAAACTTAGCTCGTAGGTCTCTCTTATCTTTCCTTCCCTCTTTATCTGGGTTAGAACTTGTGTCATGAGGAAAATATAAATATGTATCTTCCAGCGTTCTCAAACATTTCATTCAGTCTGGATCCTTCCATACGGAAGGTATACAAACCATGAATTCCATTCCGAGAACAAGCTCTTGTCTACATACTGATGTTCTGCTTGTTTGATTTGTTTTCCCCGTTTACTTTTCTTCTCAAAAAATCGCTCCAGGTATTCACACTGCCTGTGATCTTCATATTTTTGTTTCTTTGCCTCAGCAATCTCTTGTTCTTCTCTTAGGTGATGAGATAGGTCATATTCCTTCTCCTGTTGCCATTTTTTTCTCATTTTTACTTTCTTCCTGGCTGGAGATTTCTTCTCATCATTCTTCTGCTCTGTTTTCTTATCTTCAGTGATCTTCTCGTCTTTCTGCTTCTTTGCAGCAAAGACTTTGATGACATATTCTACATCCTACGCTTGACTCCTCATCCTTAGCGGCTGTCTGACCTGTGATGTACCTACTTTCACAACCCTGGGCGGTGTCGTCATAGCAGACACAACGCCACCACGCTGGAATATTTGCACAATATCTTCTAAAGGTTGTGTCTCGGACAAAAACCACTCGGTGCAATACTCTGAACTAGCAATGGTTGCGAACTTGGGGAAAACCAACACTCTGTAACTGCAGTATCTCTTCACAGGGGAAACTCTTACAACTTGCTCTATACTCTCAGAAATCGCAAAAGTAACCCTGCTGAATGAATGATCTCTGAATTTATAACGAAGGTGATAATCTTTGAAGCAACGGTCATTTGGCTAGACCCGTTGGTGGTATTAATTGCATGGACAAGACAACACCCGTCATTTTTATCCTCATTAATTGTTGAAAATCCGATCAAATTTCCCTCGAAACTTGCGTGTAGGCGCCGGTCTCGTCAAATATTTATCAAATATGGACAAATCATTATATTGTTTCCAAATATAGGGCAACGTATAGTTGTCGTATCTAGATTAACTGCTTGTCAGAGGGCGAAATGACTAGCCCTCTGCCTTTTTCAAAATTATGTACGTGGCACGGGGAACATCGCATTGCTGCGACTCCACACCGCATTGTCTCAAACCAAAGTGTCGACATGAACGCCGCAACGTTCAAAAAATCCGCAAGCGTCCTATGACTTGCGCAACATACTCTTTTCTGATGCGATTCCTCATACTTAATACTTTTTTTTCCCCCCACAAGCATCCTATGTCTTGTGCAAAATAAAATTTCCTCATGCGATTCCTTATACTTAGAATACTTAAAACTCTTTACCTGCCGGTGTAGACTAATTACCGGTGCGATGCCTCCTTTCAACTACACTGAACATCTACACTACTTTAAACTGTCTGAGTTAGGGCTGGGAGGTGGAGTAGATATCACTATAAAGCTTAAGTCTACTGCCATTAATCAAAGTGGGAAGCAACTCCCCGTTCAGTTTGCTGAGCTGAACGACACCTCCTTCTGTAACATACTGAATCTGATATGGCCCCAACCAATGCGTCTTGAACTTGCCTGGAAACTTAACAAACTTACTATCATACAGGAGCACTAGGTCTCCTATCTAAAAATTCTTGCTCTTAACATGTCTGTCATGCCAAGCTTTTTCTCGTGCCTTCTGTACTTTCTGATGAAATCCTGCGATGAATCTGTGTTCTTGTAAGGAAAGCAGTTGCGCTAGCCTTTCATTCATCATATCTGTATCAGCTATCTCGATAATTTGAGCAACTCTTAAACTAGGAATAATATATTCCATAGGCATAACAGCCTCTTGTCCATACACCAAGCTGAAAGGTGTGTGTCCTATAAGTTTCTTGCATGTATTCCTATAAGCCCATAATAGAGCATTAACTCTGAGGTCCCAATCATTTCTTTGGCTGTTACAGATCTTATTAAGGGCGTTTTCTAGAATCTTGTTAAAGGCCTCCACTGTACCATTAGCTTGAGGATGGTAGGGAGTGCTCTTATGGTGCTGGATCTGAAATTCCTCCATCAAGGCCTCAATAGTGCGGTTCAGAAAATGTGTGCCTTGACCACTCATCAAGATTACTGGACATCCAAATCTGCTTATGATTTTTTCAAAGATGAACTGTGCAGCTGTAGCAGCATCACAATTCCTTACTACTTTTTTCTTCGCCCTCCTGGTGAGGTATTCTGTTCCTGTGATGATGTATCTCACACCAGTTTGTTTCCTGGGTGGATTGATAGGACCCACAAAATCTATAGCCCACTTGTCAAATGCCCGCAACATAATCTGTGGTCGCAACGACATTTCATCTCTCCGCGAAGGTTTTCCTACCCTCTGGCAGATATCACAGCATCTGCAAAACTCTTTAGTGTCTTTATACAAAGTAGGCCACCATAATCCTGCAGCTAGGATTTTGTAAGCAATCAGCTTTCCTGCGAAATGACCTCATGCGACACCTGAATGTGCTTCTCTGATAATGGCCTCTTTTTCGTGTGGCATAATGCATCTACGCAAGACTTCATCCAGACCTAGCTTATATAAATGTCTTGCAATCAAAGTGAAGTCTGTTGCTTTAACAAATAACTGTTTCTTCTGCTGTTTAGTAAACTCAATAGGTGCCCACCCTGTAGTGAGAAAGTGAATAATATCAGCATAATACTCATCTACGATCTAGATAGAAAACAATTGCGCATCTGGCAAATTGTCCTCTAAATTACTTGGTTCTTCGCCTGAATCTATCCGCGACAAATGATCAGGTCCGGCATTTAATTTTCCTGGTTTTACAATAATTTCAAAATCATACTCCTGAAATAAGAGTAACCATCTAGAGATCCTTCCTCCTAATACTGGTTTATTGACCAAGTACTTTAAAGCAGAGTGGCCAGTGAACATCTTGAATGGGGCACCCAACAGGTAGTGCCTGAACTTCTGTAGAGCATACACCATAGCTAATCCTTCTCTTTCTGTAGTGGTGTAGTTCTTTTCCGTGGTAGATAGCTTTCTACTTGAGTACGCGATAGGGTGATCGATACCCCCTTCTCCTGGATGGGTTAAGATGATCCCCAGTGCGATGCCAGATGCATCCACATGTACATGAAATGGCGTATTCCAATCTGGGAATACTAAGATGGGTGCTGTAACCATCTTCTCTTTAAGTGTGTCTAATATTTGTTGGCATTCCTCATTCCATAGGAATTTCACTTCTTTCTTTAATATATTTTCCATAGGTGTTGTGATCTTTGCATAACCTTTGATGAATTTTCTATAGTACCCGGTATGGCCGAGCACTGTCCTCAATTGCTTGACTGAGTTGGGTGCTGGAAGATTAACAATGATGGCAATCTTTGCAGGATCTACCATCAAGCCTTGTCTGCAAACAATATGACCCAACAAAATACCAAATGGCGCACATAATATACATTTCTTCAAGTTAAGAGAAATCTGATATTGCCTACATTTCTCTAACATGAGCCTTAAATCTCCTATATGCTTGTCGATTAATCCAAATACAGTCCAATCATCAAAATAGACTTCTAAGAATTTATGGATGTATTCCTTTAATACAGCAACTACTACTCTAGAAAAGATAGCTGGTGCATTTTTAAGACCAAAGCGCATTACCGTGTACTAGAATGAGCCCCATTCTGTTGCAAAAGTGGTCTTATGTCGATCCTCTAAATGGATTCTGATCTGGTGATAGCCTGAAAATCCATCAGTGAAGGAGTAGACCTCCTGTCCTCCCACATTGTCTAAAACTTCATCAGTGAAAGGTGTCGAAAATGGGTCATGAAGTGATGCGTCATTGATTTTGCGTAGGTCGACACAAATATTGATTTCTCCTTTGGTTTTCTTTTCCTGCACGACCATGGGACTAACCCATTCACTCTCTTCTACATGTTCAATGAAGCCTACTACTAGCATCTTATCAATTTCATCCTTAAATTTTTCTTTATAGCGATGATTCAATCTGTATGGACGTTGCTTAACTGGCCTAGCATCCTCTTTCAATGGTATGCGCATGAATCCGAAATCTCCTACTATTCCCTTCATCTCTGTGAACTTAGTGGGGAATAGGTCCTGATATTCATGTAAGAGATCTGCGATGTGTCCTACTATTTCATCATCCCAATAGTCTCCAATAGAGGCAAACTTTGGTTCTGTTTCTGTGCCAATATTGATCTTTTTAATCTTGATAGGTTCTGTGATAGCGGGAATTTCTAGTCTCGGTTCATCAACGTCGCGAGTCCCTTCTGACTCGGGAATGTTGACACTGCGAGGATTCTCATCCTCATCATCTGGCTCTGCTGTGAAGTTGTAACATTCTAGCGCATGTTCCAACTGTCTGGCCCACTCAGGCTGAGCAGTCACTGATAGGGTACAGTCATCAAATATCTTAGTCTTTATTACATCTAGGGCCTGATCAATGCTTGGGTACTCAAATTCAAAAGTGAAAGTGAGTAGGAAGCTGTCTATCATAAGTGGCCATGTGATGGTTCCTCTGCGCAATTCTGTCTCCGTGTACCAATTCCTTGGCACTGTGTCTAAAGTGTGAATGAATAGGTGAACCCATTCATCCTCTAGAATTGCTGACCAACTCTGTTCGCAAATCTGAATATGTGACCTAGGGTCACTCTCTCCTGTGTATTTCTGCTGTAAAGGCTCCTTGTCATTAGAAAATCTGATTGCCATCAGTCTCTTAAGATCATCCCATGATGCGATATGTTCTTTATGTGCGTGCCACCATCTTGCAGGTGTGGCTTTTACTGCAAGGTCCATAGTTGTCATCCTCTGCTCCTGAGGAATTTCTTGTTCAAATTGCTGTAAAAAGTCATTGACATCCGCTAAGCCATGAAACGATGGAATGTCAATACTCTCTACACCGATCCAACGCAATGACTTAGTCATAAATGCGCATCTGCGAGCTGAGACTTCGTAAAGTCTATTCTGCCAATTTTCTAAACCAACCTCCGAATCTGATGCGCATGAGCTGTCGCATCACCAACTGATATTTCCTTCTGCGGTAGGGTTGATGTAATCACTCTGATTAGCAGTCATCTAATAAAGGATTTCCATGTTGCGCACCTCCTCCTCTGCTCTGATAGGTTCAATGTAGCGAGGACCCTGAAAAGGATCCAGCAGTGCGATGACCCGGATCTGACTATCCTCAAAGGTCATTTGTCTTTTCTTTAAGTTGATAATAACCATGTTATTGATTGCCCAATCAATACCTAGTAAAGCTGGGTATGGTCTACTATCGCCAATGATTTCTATGACTTCAAAGTCTGCAAAGCTGTGAACTCCATCAATATCAACTGGTACCTACGGTAATCGACCCAGTGGTGATACCCTCTGCTGATTAGCTAAACATAGATGGATAGGTGATCTGGATAAATTAGGGATACCCATCTGTTCCCATGTCTGCTTAGTCAGAACATTTACCTCTGATCCTAAATCTAGGATTACCTCATCCATTTCAAATTCTCCAATTTGCGCTGTGAGTCTCATCTCTCTTCCTGTTCTTGTATGTCCCATTATATTATGAACATCACGCTGCGCACTGTTCACAGAAGAAGATGGCTGACACTGATCTATGATACACTGAAGCTCTCCAATAGCTTTCTCATTTCATACAAGTTTCAAGCAGCTCCGCAGGAAGGATTGTACACTTCTTGTCGATTCATCCTCTTCGCACCTTCCCGATGTGGTAGCCTACGATATCTGCACAGGACTAATTCCACAAGGTGCTTGCTGCGGTACATCCCTACAAGGCAGTACCTGCGATCCCGATGCTGTAGGTTCAGTAAAGAAAGTTTTTGCTTGCTGAAATGTTTCTTTGTTCTTTTGCAAGTCGAGTGGTGTTGATTTATTAGTTTCTTTGCGCACCCACTCCAGACCTGTATTCTTTGCGTCATCCTGCAATGTGCTACTAGTAGAAGCACCGCTGTGAGTCACTATATTGACTCTGGTTTCTAGTTCTTTCTGCTCAGCAGCAATAAGCTAAATGTTCTGGTTTATTGCTGGCTTAGGATCCCTAATCTTGGCTATCAAGATCGGACATTGTTCTATAATATGCTCATAGGACTTGCAATACTTACATGTCATACTAGGGTTCTGACAGTCCCTAGCATAATGTCCTACAATTCCACAATTGTAACAAGTGATCGGTCCATGGCCACGGCCAAAGCCTCCATCATGGCCAAAGCCTCCTCCACGGCCTTGTCCTCTGTATCCTCCACCACGGCCATCATGAGCCGGTTCATGCTGTAGTCCTGCTGCTGGACCTGATGTTTCTGACTAGACTCTGTACAAGTCATGATTTCTCTCAATCATGAGATCATAAGCTTGGAAATTATGTTCATCATGACCTACCGACTTGCAGAAGTTACAATATAAGTTCTTAGGGGTTTGTACATACTTCTGAAGTAAAGGGCATTCCTATGGTCTATGCCCTCTTGTTTTGCAAAGTTCACACCACTGCCCATGGGTCTGTATTAAGGGGTTCGGAGCCCCACTTGCTAAATATTCAACAAATACTAGATAGTTATATTTAGTATGGCCCTGTCCTTTACACTTTATACACCATAGTTCTTGTGCAACTTCTTTCCCTTTCTTAATCTCATGTAGCTGTAACATGAGATTGGCTAACTGGTTCTGCAGGTTTGTCATACCTGTACTAGTCTCAGCTAAAGGTGAAGCCTCTAGTTTCATTTCCATCTCCAACGCTTCATCCTGTGTACAGAGTCTCTATTGTATTAATGGAAGTCTGATGTGCGGATGCAGTGCTACGATGAACCATTCCTTATGCTGCTCTGGCGCAAACTCAAAGCTAACCTGGTCTATAAGATCTTTGAATTTCTAATAAAAGTCCCATACTGACTCTGTAGGTAGCTGTTTGATGTCTTTAAGCTCTGTGATACACTGTGACTCAGACTTAGGTTTCTTAAATTCTTTAATCATGACAGTCCTGACTTGTACGAGTGTTCTGGCCGGTGCTGTTGTATACTTCATATACCATGTTAAGGCTCTGTCTCTAAGTGTAGTGACCAATTGGACAAGTTTAATATTATCATCCTATATCCCTTTAATGGTCCATACGGCTTCACATAAGAACCAATGCTGTTCCAGGTATTCTGCCCATGTACCCTTGAAGGTAGGTAACTTCATGTCATCCCCCATTATGTTTCTACGTGGTGGATTCTGGTTTGCTGTAGTACTACCACTCGGTGGTGTAGGTGTAGGTGATGTAGCGGTAGTGTGTACTGTATGTGAACTACTAGATGTAGTTCCTACGGGATTATTCTGAGTCCCGGTTGTTTTCTGTGGGGTATAAGGGTGATAAGGGATACCCCCTACTGGTCTTTCTGTGTCTCCTTGGCTCTGTTCTCTAGTATGGTCTGAATTGTCTTCTACAAAGGAAGATCTAAAATCTACTTTGTATTTCTTACCACTACATGTACATCCAATTTCATCAAAATCACTCTCAAACTCTTGTGACATTACACTTACTGAACTTATTCATCTGAGACTATATCCATTACTCCTTTTTCATGTAATAACATCTTAATGGACAAGTTTAATGAGCTTAGGTACTTACCGCGATATCCTTTGAAGAAGTGCCTCTCTGCTTCACTAAAACTCTTTCTTTGATCGACTACGAACTCTGTAATGAAGCCTTCCAGCAAACTCACAAGCCAGAAGTCTACTGTCCGCGAAATGGGATTATTAACGCTCTTCACGGTCTGGATCAGCTCCAGTGTCCAGACTATGTTTCTTTTCTTCTTGAATATGTTCTTATCAGTCAACTTTGATAACCAGTCGTATAGCTTGTTTGCATAGGTCGCAAAAAATATCTCATGCAGATCTATGAAGATATGTTTTTGTAACCAGTCCTCTGTACTGAGCCTAGGACTCTTGTTTTCTGTCGCAGCAAATTCTCTTTCCTTTGACCCAACCCACTGGTTGAGTTCTTCTTTAGTAGGATGCCAACAGAACCATTTGTTGGTTCTGACTGGGCAGACCCAGGTTTACTTTACTGTACCAACAAAACCCCTAGCTCACTGGGCCTTTCGGCGACAGACCGCAGAGCGGCCTAAAGTCTCACCTGAAGTGATCTTAAATGGGGTGGCTGAAGACTCAGGTGTCTTCAACCGGGTTCTGTAGCATCCTAGGGTCTCGCGACTCTTCTGAGCCAACGGGATCTCTCTGCGAGGATGATTTCTCCTTCTAGCTGGTGCTGATAGGGAGCGGACACTTATCACATCGCATCTTCTCTGGCGATGCGCAGACTTACTCTTCTGCTGAGCTCCTTCCCTACGATATCTCACACCGCAGCTCCCCAGACGATGCGATATCGCCTTTCTACTCTATAATATGTCCTATAATGAGGCTCAATATGCGTATCAACTCTTAATGTCCTGTGACCTCCCTCCTGGGTATAATAACTTTGTTTATCTTCACCAAGGTGTTAAACCACTTCACTTAAACTCTACTGTTTAACACTCTAACATCAACTTATACTGAACTCGTGGAACTCATATACCGGAGTCACTTTACGCTGTAACTGTCAACTATCATGAATCAAGCATTGGTAAACTCATACACAGGCTACTTGATACATTTATCTTGCTTTTAACCTTCTATGCGCTATAACTGAAGCATAGCATAAATACATTCATCACTAATAAGCAACATTCATGTAACAAATAACATATGGAAAACAAGTAAAACACAATCACATGAATAGTCGCACAACACACAGGTTTTATGTGGTTCATTTCCAGGGGGGAAGCTATGTCCACGGGAACTGGTTTTTATCTTATCGCTTGAGAGAGTAAACACAGTTCCGCTGCAACCAAGTTATGCAGCCTGAGATCTTCTGGGAAACTCCACACACACAATCGGGAGCCCTTCTCTCTTAGATCTCTTCTTATTCTTATATTTCCTTCTTACAATATACTCTTCCTCTCTCTCTCTCAATCCCTGCGGATTGTTACATTCATGCTCAAGGAGCTAGCTACTGGTTACAGTAAGATAACTACAAACTTAACAATAGAACCAGAGCTCGACTCAAAGAACAACTATCTTTCTCTCTACTGTCTAACTGTCTAACTAACTGACCAACTGTCTAACCTTTTACAATACAAAATACATGCTTATATAGGCAGCCCAAAGGTCTCGCTCTGTTACAACACTGTAAGCCTTTCCCAACTGTAACCCAAAAACCCTAACTGTGACAGTCGACGCATCTGTACTGTAGGCTGCCGCTTACCGTCACACCACAGCTTTCTGCAGTCTTCCACGCTTCCCGGTGCTGATCGTGGGTATGGGCGCCGCTTCCTGTACAGTCCTCTTCTATCCTTTGTCTTCAATACCTCGGCCCGCTGCTCCTTTTCCTTTATGATGGTAGCTGAGCCCTCCTGTCTTCGCCGCTGCCTTAAGTGCAGTGGTTGAGCTCTCTCTTCTCGGCCGCTTGGGTATTGTTTCCTTTGACTTCTTCTTCCGATATAGCAGCTTTTCCTGTAGCTGCGGGGCCCTGTTCCAACATAGGTCTAGGTCCTTAGGATATACATGAGATTAACCATATCAAATGAGTAACTTATGATGTGCCTCACATCATATATCTACATACACTTTCCTTGTTTAGTTTTCTCCTTCTTGATCTCTTCCTCCTTGCAAGGATCATTGAAGTCCTCAAATACTTTGGTCCAATAGTGAACTTATAAAACTTTTCTTCTAAGGTGGAAGTTGTTCGACATCAAATGTATGTTTCTTTCTCTTCCTTCTCTTATAAGGACATTGATAATAAAGGTGAATGTGTGACAATTGTAACACTTGATATTTGAAATGTTCTTATTCTTATGCACACCATCCAGCTTGTCTTCTTTTATGAACCAACCTTGTCAAATGTTGAAATTTGAGATCTGGTCCAGAAACCTAGCAGGAGTTAGGTCACAATTTAAGTCTTCCAAATGAGAAATATGATCCCAAATAAAGATGTGTCCTACTTAGGATATTTACAAGACAATATTTTTTAGTCAATTATGTGGATGGAATAGTTGAAAAATGGAATCCATAATTTCTTAATTCCGATAGTGAATAGGTCAAAATTAAAAATTCTTAGATATGAAATCTAATTCCATAGGTAGATGCACCCTCGTAGGGTTAGTTGGGGAATGTTAACCTTGAACCCGATATATGGTCAGAAAGGCTTAAAGCAGGAAACCATAGTTCTTGACCTCGGTAGAAATCAGGTCAAAAATTGAAAATTCACCAAACTGAAATTTGCCTCCACAAATAAGTGTGCACTCCTAGGGCGAGTTTCACAAGAACTATTTCAATCTATGTAGAGAAGGGTCTAAATTTGGAAACCCTAGTTTCCAACAATGGCTTAAAGTTAGTACCGCTTTGATACCATGTTGAATTTTTAATATAGCAATTTAATTTCAACCATTATTTGCAACGGAAATAAATAAGGATCACTGAAAGATAGCCATGAATAGAAACACAAAGACAAATATTTTAATCCTGCTAAACACTTCTACACAAGGGAAGAAAATTGAGTAACCTTTCTTATGAAGAGATTGAATTCAATATACAAAGAACATCATCATGTAAGCCCATATAGAAGAGCAATAACCTAAATAGAATCTAGGACAAACTCTAGAGATAAAGAATAATCTATCCCAAAGATGGAGAACCAAGAATTAGTCTTCTTCTTTCCTTAGTCCTTCTTCTCTCTCTTGTGCACTTATGTAGTAGATGTGGAATGAATTGCTTGGTTGGAAATGAGTGAGCCATCCTTTATTTATACTTTTTTATGTTTTCCTTTTTACCTTTTTTTGTTGGTGTCGGCTTACACACTTGTTAGGGGCTAACTTGTCTTCAAACATCAAAATAATTGTTTACTATTTATCTTATTTGTGGGGCAACTTGTTGAGGAGACCTCCTAAAGCTACAATCACCAACATAGATTGGCACGAGGCTATGGAAAATACAAAATTAAAGCATATGGTAGTGAATCTAGGTTATGGCCAATTAAGGATAACATAACCATGCAACCTGCGTAGTTGTATTGCAAGATTCATGATATCAACATCATCGAAAATACAAAAAGCAAGAATGGTGGAAATGGTGCATATAGTGTATAAATCAAGGAAATGGTCAATATATTGCACATAAGCATAGTTTACAACATCATATAAGGTCATAATATTTATTACCAATCACATTAAGTTGGTCAAACATGTTTTGAATCGAAGCAATGGGTTTGCCTCTTTTTCATGCACCTAGGCAACTCCATGTGCTAGAGGTCTAACAAGTTAATGAAGGAATTTGGAAGCCTCACCAAACTCTCACACCAAGGTAGCTACATATTTTGGAGGTATTTCAACTGCCCTATGGATTTTGAAATCTTCAAGAGATTACCATAAATATCCGACACCCACAACTGAATAGGTCCATGCAAAACCATGTTTTAAAAGTGGTTAAAAGATATAAAAGGATGATGATATTTCTTTGATTGCATTGGTTCAATATCAATTACTTGTGATATGTCTTTCAATGATGTAGTTTTTGTTCTTAGGTTGTGTAATCCTTTTGCAATGTCTCCATCCATCATTCTGGCCAATAGAGGGGGACATGAACGAATTGTAGGATTCTATTTTTTTCCCAATATAAACATTTAAATTGCATGTGCAGATGCATACATAAAAACACAATAGAAATAACTCTATCGACACACACAACACATGCATTTACAAGCATAATTATCATAGGCATAATAATAAAATCATTCCACATAAAATACAAAGAGAATACTTATCTTTAAACTAAGAAGATCCAAGCAACTAGTTGTGTACGACAATTTCTCCCCTCAACCATAGGAACTTTGTCAACCATATACTATTTCTGCTAAGTGGCCACCACTAAGTTGGGCTATGAGGCCACCAATGTGAAGGAAACACCTACATACTTCTCTCTCTGAGCCTACAACACATTATGCTCTCTATTCTTATCCAAATTCTCATATAGAGCTCTACAAGAATCGCATTCAAGAATTACAACCTTGGCTCCAACAATACCTACCCCACACAACACTCTTCTTGGATTATGAATCCCCTTCACCAATCCATGGTTCCCTCAGGAGATCCATCTTTCCAGGTGCTTACTAGTAGGTGCATTGAAGGAATCCAACGTGTTGTATGCTATTGGATAACCACATGTAGCCTTAATTCATGAATTATCAAGCATGCAAAAGTAGAAAAACTCAATGGGAAAGGGTTCCTAAACTACCCAACCTTAATGCTCGCCTACATCCATCTCCTTTCCCTTCAAATCACAGCTCTGGTTCTAAATTCAAATTTATGGGTTATACATAAGATGATAATTTGTTATGGTATCAAAAAGAAGGAGGGCTTTATGTAGTGTATAAATCTACATGTTAATAGGAAAATGAGTAACTGGATCCAAACTCTAGGAGGGAATGGTGACAAGAAAATTGACATAACTTCTAATCACATAAGAAAATGACCCTTACAAATGTCATAGAATCATATTCATCTCATTCTTCCATAACTACATGAGAGGAATTTCCCAACCAACCTCACACATGCATTCAATGATTTGATCTTTCAATAGTCAAAAGAAAGTAATTGGATCATTTAAATCACATGGCATCAATTAGATGAGTTATAAGGTTGAAATTTGGAAATATAGGATTTAATATCCCATAGGCCCCCTTTCCTCTTCCCCTCTAGTGAAATCATAGCCCCTCTAGTGCTTCTTACACAACCATTTAGACCATTTTATTATTTTTCCAACATAATATTTACATAGTTTTCGAGTTAGCATGACAATCCAACCATATGATCCATATAGAAATATTTACATCATACATGCATATCCATTCACTAGTTGGGCCTTGGCCTTGAGCTTCGCACTAGGAATCCATACTATAATATTTACATCATTTACATCATTTTGCCTCAATATATTCCAAGATACAACTGGGGATATCATCAAAACTAGAACAAAAATGGATATGCCTCTCTCATAGAATTCTCCATCTCCCATGTAGCCTCGGCGAGACCGAAATGCTTCCATTGCACCTTTACTTGTTCAATGGCTTGGTTTCACATCAATATTACCTTCTCGTTGAGGATGCATAGTGGCTCAGTTTCAAAATATTTCTCAAGCTCCACCTATATCATATCCCAGCCAATCACATGGTTATGATCATGTACACATTTCTTAAGAAAAAAAAACATTAAAAGCATTATGAGCTCTAGCGTTAGAATGCAATGCAATTATATATGAAATTGGACCTATCCTCTCAAGCACTTCAAATGGCCCACAATATCTTGGTGATAACTTTCCATAACTCCCAAGATTCAAGGAACGTTTCCTTGGCCTCACTCGAAGGTAAACATGATCCCCAACATAGAATTCCCTATGCACTATGTTCTTATTTCCATAGATTTTATTCCTATCTTGGGTTTCCTTTAAATTTTTCCTAATATTTGTATTTTCTTATTCCATTTCTTAAACAATTCTGACCCAAGTACAATTATGTTCACTAGATTATCCCAATTCACTAGTGTCTTGCATCTTTTTCTATACAAAGCTTCAAACAGACTCATTCCCAACAATGCTTATTTCCCATTGTTATATGCAAACTCTACCAAGTGTATATAATATTCTCATTTGGATGGGTTTTCCATCACATACATGTGAAGCATGTCTATAAGAAATTAATTTACTCTTTATGTTTTTCCATATGTTTATGGATGGACGACAGTGCTAATGTTCAGCTGTGTACCCAAATATGCAAAAAGACTTTTCCAAAAATTTGAGGTAAATTTGGTATCACGGTCCGAAACAATTGCTTTGGGTTAGCTATACATATTGAATATTTATTTCATAAATATTCTTGTTATCTCATCATCCTTGTGAATATATTTAAGTGGAATAAAGTGTGTTTCCTTAGATAATTTATCCACCACAACCATGATGGAATCATGTCCTCGTTGTCATTGGAAATCCTATAATAAAATCCATAGTGACCACTCTTATTTCAGTTTTGGAATTAGTAAATGATGCCATAAACTTTCTAGGTGTCAATGCTCAACCTTCACTTGTTGGAATTTTATACATCTTGAAATGTACTCAGTAATATATTTCTTCATTCCCCACCAAAAGTATTGTTTCCTGGCTATAGGAATTGTTTTTCTAGTATCCTAGGTGATCAGAATATGACATTTTATGGATTTGATCCATAGTAATTCTCTTAAATTCAGCTAAATTTAGATTACGCATTCTATTTTTATAGGTAAGAAGTTAATAATCCTCCAAATTATAACCTTCATGCCTCTTTTCCAAATTTTGTTGTTATAATTGATCTTTTATTTTCACATATTCCTCATCTTCAACAAGAGAATTAACGATATGTTTCCTCAAATATTATTAGAAAATACTAATAGATACCACATGCATTGCATGTAATTTTATGTTGAGTGCATCGACCAATTTATTTTCTTCCCCATTTATGTGTTTGATCTCAAAATCAAATTCACATAAAAATTCTAGCCATCTGGCTTTCCTAGCATTTAAGGTTGGTTGCTCAAATAAATATTTCTTGTTGGTTGTGGCTCATGATCTTCTTGATTCAAAGATGCTATTGCAGTCATATTTGGATCCCAACACTTGACGAGTGTGGGGGGCATTACCCCCCCACCCTCTATAGCCATCAGGGAGTTCCAGGACGGTGGCGACTATTTTGGGAGCCACCCCAAGGCGGAGGTTTGGGGGAAACCTCGTAGCAAAAATTTAAGAAAAAATTCCTTGTAAAATATTGTAATTTCAAAGTCATGACTTGGTCAAGAATGGGTGATTTATAGGCCCATGGTTTTTGGAAACCTGTGGTATTCTCCCATTGTATTCCATTTATAAAATAAAGTCATTGTAATACGCTTGAGTATTGTAGATTGTAAAAACGATCTATGTGATTGCAAGAGAGAGAATGTGAGAGAGTGAAGAGGAAGTGCAACGGGGTGGTTGCAAGTTGTATCCCTTCATTTTTTTGGATCGTATAATAATAAAGTATTGGAAATTTATGTGTGGACATAGCCCATCTTGGGTGAACGACGTTATATCTGTGTCTCTCTTGTAATGTGTTTTAATATTTGCATCTTATTTATTGTTTATTTTTATTGCTTTGTGATCCTGCTTTTCTAACAATTTCATACTACATTTGTGTGTCGTAAGCTCAAATTTTATACCCATAAAATAATGCCTCCGCATATTCAAACCTTCTCCAATTCCATGTTTACATGCATCTATACACATTACAAAATCATTTTCCGTGTTTGCAATTTTCAGAATTAGAGCACTTGTTAGAAGTTTTTTCAACAATTGAAAACTTTCTTCACAAAATTTTGTCCACTTAAATTTTATTCCCCTATTTTGTAAGGAAGTGGTTGGGTTTGCAACCTTGGAGAATTCTTCAATGAATCTCCTATAATAACCAACAAGACCCATAAAAGATCTCACATCTGTCACATTTCTTGGAGTTGGTCAATTCATAATGGTCTCAATCTTTTCTAGATTCTATGATACTCCTTCCTCTGAAATAATGTTAGCCAAATAATGAATTTAATTCCTATAGAAGTCGCATCTTCTTAGCTTTGCATACAACTTATCCTTCCTTAGCAATTACAAATCCATTCTCAAATGTTCTTCATGCTCCTCTTCGTTCTAATAATAAATAAGAATTTTGTCTAGATAAACAACAAACTTGTCCAAATAACTATTGAAAACACTATTCATGAGGCACATGTATGTAGTGGGTGCATTAATGAGACCAAATGGCATTGCCACAAAATCATAGTTTCCATACCTTGTTATAAAGGTTATTTTTTGGATGTATTCTTCCTTGGTTCTCACTTGGTGGTATTTAGACCTCAAGTCAATCTTTGAGAACACTTTTTCCTCTCTCAATTGATTAAAAGGATCATAAATTCAAAGTAATGGGTACTTGTTTTTCACTATAACTTTGTTATGTTGTTTGTAATTAATACATAACCTGAATTCCTGGTTTTTATTTTTCACAAATGCTACAGGTTCTCCCCATGGAGACACACTTGGCCTAATTTATTTCTTCTCCAACAATTCTTGCAATTTCATTTCAGCGCTAATAATTCTAGTGTACTCATTCTGTAAGGTGTCTTAGACACTAGTAGAAATCCTAACACAAGATCAATTGTAAAATTAATGTCTCCCTTTGGAGGAAGTCCTGGAACCTCACTGGGGAAACACATCTCTAAATTATTGCAACACATGATAGTCCTCCAACTTGGGAATTTCATTTAATGTTTTATTCAAATTATGGGCTACATACAATTGACAACCCTTTCTAAAGAACTTATTCAACCACATGGTTGAAATATGCCTAATAGAAACTACCTTTTGAATTCCCTTCACTACACTTGGGATTCATTCTTTATAAATTCACTCAAAGGTTTCATTGTAGCAATCAAGTTTAACTTTGTGTGCTACCAACCAACCCATTCCAATGAGAACATCATAGGAAACAAGTGGAAAAATATTCAGATTTTCCCATGTGAAGAGTCCATCTATTTACCATGGACATTTCTCCACCATTTCACTAACTTTCTTCTTCGTTCAAGTGGCTAGTTGGACCAACCATGATTTACTATTCTTTGTTTTATTAAAATAAAAAACATAGGGTCAATCAAAACATAATATATTTATTAGCAATTTTACCTTCAACCTCAACCATAGTTGATTGATGGTATTCTTGGCCATCCTCTAGTACATAAATGATTCTAGGTACCGTCCTTGCCACTTGACCCACAGTTTCAGCCTCTTGGATGTTGTGAACTTTCTTGGCACCCCTACTTCGATGTGGATGGTTTATCCCCAACATTTAATTGGTTCTCTTATCTCTCCTGGCTTGTCCCCTATCATCCTAATTGGCTTTGTCACACCTTCTAGTGGCTACCTTTACTCATTTCTAAAATGAGGAATCTTGAACGCCTTATCTTTCCATGCCTTATGGAACTATGTCCTGCTTTTGTTTTGATCATAACAATATTTTTCCTTCCTTACGGTATCATCTAGAGTTTGAGGTTCATAAAATTCATTTATGTCCTTATATGATAAGGTAATCCACTTAGAAAACACTAAATTTTGACTTTGTCACCTCTTTTATACTTAACATATATAAGAAGTTGCAAGAATTTATTGGAATATTCATCCATGGTTATTTGTCACAAATTCAATTCATGGAACTCTTTGATTTTGTCATTATACACTACTAGATTTTGATCCAAAATCCGGCGGTTTTTTCCGACGGCGCGTGGATTTTTTCTTTTAACCGTGCCAAAAATCAGAAAGATTAATTTTTTTTTTGAAATGGTGGGGATCAGTGTCGCTTAAGCGACGACAAATCTCCTAATTGTCGCTTAAGCGATGGCGCTAAGATTTCTTTCCTCCTAAGTGTCGCTTAAGCGACGGCTATCTTCCTTAGTGTCGCTTAAGCGACGGCTATAAAAGAGCGGTTCGCGGGTGCTATTCATGAGTTGCTCGATGAATGGGTATTTATAGGATAATGAAGAGATTCTCTCTATATGATTGGAGGGATTTAATCTATTGCTTTGAGGTTTAAAAGGAAAAAGTGCGTACTGGGTCACCCTTTGGGGCACAATGCGAGGTTGCTTGCTGTATGATATTTTATTTATGGCCAGGAGTTACCCTTCGGGGGGGCCCATGAGGAGCAGTAAGGCCTTGCTAAGCATTAGCGCAGAAAATTCAAGGGAATGGCAGCTGAACAAATCAACAATACTGCATTGGACCGTCAACAAATCAACATAAGGTATATCTAATACCATTCATTTGAAATGTAGGTACATTGAAGGAGCGGGTTTGGATTGGACCGTCTGCTATAGAAAATTCAAGGGAATGGCGGCTGAACAAATCAACAATACTGCATGTTAGTGTTATTGTCTCTACTCTTCTGTAAAACCCTAGATTTCTTTTTTGGTACACTCAACCATCTTCATCGCTTGCCTGTTATCTAAAATCTAACGCATATATTTTGTTTCATTCTACCAATTTGGTTGCT
>LPNX010967586.1:0-26987 GCA_001517045.1 Pseudotsuga menziesii | reverse complement strand
ATAACCACAGTCGTCTGGACACAATGTTTCTTCGCGAAACAAAGAAACCAATCAATAATTTCACAGCGGACTTGATACAATATACCTCCACATCTGGAGGTCACACAAAGGAGGTTTTCTAGAGGTCAGGCAGAGGAGGGTTTGCAATGGTCGGGGTTTGCAGAGGCAAAGGATTGTTTGGTTTGAAACAATCATTTAGGTCCCTCTACAATCAATCATTTTAGTAGTGCATGCCATCTGCACTGACTTTCGGCCAGCTCTGTTTCAGCATTATGTTTTTTTAGTTGGGGGTTTTGAGATGTATCTCATAGCACTAGTACTACAGATAACAATACTATTGTGTTGTCGAATTCATAGCATTACAGTTAACAAGATTTCATGGGTAATTTGCAGCCTAATCTTCTACATCATTTGAGTGCACAAATTGCCATATTTGTAGTGATGGCGTTGGTATCTCAGTGGACGTGCTATGAGTACAAGCGGAGTGAAGGTAACCAGGTTTTCCCTCAATGCAAAATGAGATTCAAACTCCATAAATACAAGTGCTCTGGCTTATTTTGGGCAATGCCAGTTTACATAGCTTAGATCTATTTAAATTTCTGCATAGTAGTATTTTTCTTGAGACCCTACAAATTGCTTCCCTATTTTCTTTGAGTACATTTGTTTGGAAGATATTTTAGTGGGTTTTTACTTATCAGGGCAGTCCTTTCAGACCTATTATGGATGGCTTTCAAGTGGGATTCTCTCAGAATGGCATACATGGAACCTACTCTACAAAAACTGAGAGTTTGATGGATTTAAGAGACACACTCAAGAATCTCATTGAATCGTTAATCTCCAAGAACCTATGCCAATAACAATTTCAATATTGAATCGTTAATGAAAGGATCTTTTTACATTCAAACACTTATTGTTTTCAACTTTGTCTCTTTTGAATCCTTATGATAAATATAAATATTTTGTAATCAATGGGTTTAGTTTTTGGCTTTTTCTCAAAAACTTCTAATTTTGGCTAGCTGGGAATGGGTTTCTTAAGGATATATTTTTATTTTGATGGGAAAAATCATAATTTCATTTCTTGCAAAACAAAATTACATATATCAGATACCCCTGGCATTCAAAATGTAACCTTTCTCAGGTTCTGTGAAGGGGCACTAAGATGCGATATTTTAAAAATGTAGTTTAACTCAGGTCTTTATTTTTCTTATAATTTGAAAGCATTTAACAAATATTAATGTTTTTGATTTTGTATTTTTTAGTCACATCTTGTTGTTTGAGTTTTTTGATTTGGTTTTTACTTATCCTTACATGTAATTACTTAATACTAGTTCAATTATGTGGTTATTTTTTGACCTAAAGTTTAAACAATGCATATTTTAAATATAAATTGTTCCCATTTCTAGCATGTCAGATAACTATTTTTCCAAATGCTTTTTGTAGAGATTGGATTGTAAGTACGAATTTGATCCTTCAGCAAATAGTTTGTTATATGCTATTGTGCGTAAGGATATTGAAGAGAAAACAACCAAGGGCGCTTCTAGTTGCACAAATTCTCTACTGTGGTTGACAAGGTGAAATATGCTTTCGAAGCACATATTCATTTCCTCTTTCTGTATTGTAAGCGACATGCAACAAATATGCTGAATTTATCTTAGTAAGCTTCATGCTTGTTCTTTATTTGTTGTCTAACATGAATTTAGCATGCCAACTCTTGCAATGAAATCTAACCTAATTTTACCATTGGACAAGCTTTCTCAAGAATTTTTAAAATTTTGATCTATCAGAAATATGTTTCTTTGCATGAGCCTGTTAATCTATTTAGCTGGATTGCATTGTCATTTCACCTTGACTTGATAAATCCCCTGTATGATTCAGCTTTATAATGGTATGCATTATTACAATAGAGTTGGAACTTGTGAGGACTTGGAAATTGTAATTGGCACAAGGTCAGATACCTAGGATGTTTGCAAAGAACACATGAATAATGAAAGCATGATTATGTGGTAGTTTAATTCATTGGATTTTAGTTATAGTTGGCGAGGGCCAACCCATATTTTTAACAAAATGTGCTACTTAAAACATGTAAACACAAAGTTCACCATTGAGGTTTTGAAATTGCAGTATATGATTTGAGTTGTCTGCTTTGAATGAGGCCAACCTTTAAGTTTTTGGAAGTTAAAAACTTAAATACCCTTTCGAACAAGACCCTTGCAAGCCATAAAACTTTTGCTTAGAGTTCATGTTTGAGGAGTTTCTATTTTTCCAAAATCACCTAGGACTTTCATTTGATCCTTTTCCTTCCTAGGACAGACCACCAAAGATTAAGTAACTACGGGATATCACAAGATAACACAACAACATGTTTCCCACAGGATTGAGCTGAGGTGGTTCTTTAAGGGTTGTAGATAACAGGCTACTGAGGGGATTATTAGTTCTTTTGTCAACATCATGTTATCTTCCATGTTTGTAGTTTGTTATTATTTTTCAATGTTTTCTTCATTTTCCAATATGTAGCTTGAAATTCCATGCCACCATAGGTTAAACAACTGTTGCTGTTGTCAATGCTGATTGCTACGCATTTAGTGTTTGAAGTTGTTAGAACTTGATCCTATGATCTGAAGGAAAATTGGATGTAGCTGGAACAACTATATAAAAAAGAATGAAACTTAATAAATTTGGATTGGAAACTCCCTGAAGTATTTCTTTTGCAAAAGGTGCTGCAAAAGGTTCTGTCTGTCACTCTATTTGACATTTGGAAACCCATGTAGATATGCAAATTTTCATTTTTCTACTTTACCAGTACAATGGGTGACACCCATTTTCTTTTGTCTACGTGAATAATAACTTATATAACTTGGAGATTCTCTAATTATTATTTTGCTGCCTTCTTTTTCTTGGGGTTCATTTGAACAACCTTTGCCAAAATAATTTAGCATATGGTTGTAGATGAATTTTTAAGAACGTGAAAAAATCATGGTAGATAAAGGGGGACTTGTCTGCAAAATTATTTGAATAGTGAGTGTGCTCAGTTTTTCTTGTTCTAGACTCCAGACTCCATCCCCTCCATCTCCTAGTTTCATCTTTTTGTGAGTGTTGTTGTGTAGTCTCATTAGAAGTATCAATCTTTCGTTTGTTCTTTTGTAAATATTTCTTGCAAGAGCTCAACATTTTCTTTGTGTCGGTGACTTGGTCCCTTTCTATAGTAGTGTTGAATATGCCAAGAGTATGCTTCCCTCCCATCATCCTAGCATCATTGACTCCCAACGCAAGTCCATTTGGCCATCATTTGGATGCTTTGGCCACCTACAGGACAGTCTTGATATTTACTGTCATAACACTTTTCTTGCAGCCCTATAATTTTTGCAACCTACCATTTAATCCTCCCAAAACCACCCTAACTTATCCTTTGATATCTCCCTCTACAACCATCCCATTTTCCCCTTAGAAAATCACCAACAGAAGCACTAAGGACTATCATAAGAACATCTTAATTGATAGAAAATTAAATTGCTTGACAATCCACTTAGCTTCACAAATTTCCATTTGGAGTTATTGTCATTTGCATCTTCATTCGGAATTTCACTCTAGAATTGGCAACCTAGGAACAAAACTTGGGACTGTCTATTCAGAAGAAACCTTCATCCATACTCAGAATTAACTTGACAGTGGCATACAATTAAGACCAAAACTTGTTTTGATTTCAAAGAATACACCTTGGTGATTTCACACTCCTTCTCTTACTACTTGTCTTTGATTTGAAACATTTGATTCAGAAATGATATGTTACATTCTACTTGACTAAAAATACTTATGATTTTGACAGTAACATGATAACATTCACAACCTTGGAAATTACACAAAGAATATTTAGATTTCCCTTTAAAAATTTGGTTAGATGCACTTGTTTGGGTTGTTGATATCATTGGTTGACTGAAATTTCAATTTGGATCTGTCATCATATATTTTAATTAGGCTGGAAGTAACACACCTACTCCATCATTTGTTGGCCATCGGCATTTGCATTTCAAATTTTCTTATCATTTGGTGAGGCAGGAAATTTGTGTTTCAAGATTGAAAATTGTAACTTGTACTTGACTTTGCAAGAGCAAAATATGATTTCAAGCTTCACAAGTACACAGTAAGAATATGAAGTTTCTAGTCAACTTAGTTGCCTAAATGGCTGTCCCAAAACAAATTTCAGCTTGCAAAAGGACAAGACACTTTAGTATTTATGGACAAGTATCAACCAATTTCTTTGAAGCTCAATATTATCACAACAAATGGACTGTCAAAGTCAAGGTACATTCCATCAAATGTAAAATCTCTATGACTGCCCATGCGATTTCCAGCCAAATAGAAAATGTCACTCAATCATGCTCAAAATGTAGATTCCATCTCTTGAAAAACTATTGATAATTAAGCTAAGTGCAAGAGCTTCTTTAGATGGGTATGATTAAATGAATAAGTGATAGAGCCCAACTATATAGGGCTGGAAATGTTTGCAAGATAAACAGTCCTCTTGGATTGTGTATGTTCCCTTAGGGTATGACGTTGAGGGGGTTCTAGGTCCTGCGTTAGGGAGTCATATTGTGAAGGGAATAGGTTAGTGTTGTAGGTTTGAGATATGATAATAAAATGACATCAAATGGATGCCCCTCTATAAAATTACAGTCTGTTATAAGGGTAGAGCAATTTTTCATTTAAAATAAATGGTGTGATTTACACTATATAAAGCACCAATATCTTTAAATTCTTAATAAACATTAGTGCTTGTAAAGAAAATATACACACCTGCAGAGGTTTTAAGGATATGATTACTTGATAAATGGAATTTCATCCAGAAGACTGTACCTAAAGCAGTACTCAACCAGCTTATCTTGAGCACTTGAAATGGATGGAAGTTTGGAACCATTCATTACAATGAGAGTGTTTTGACACTTGCAATTATGTTTTCCTACAATGGTTATGTTGTTGCCAGTGCTATTCATGGTATTGGTAAAATCAGTTTTTTATATTGTTAAGATAAGATAATACTTTGATCCACCTTATCAATTATAAAAGATATTTTGATTGATCATATGACCTACATCATCAATAGATGAAAGAATGAGCCAATTAGTAATTTGGATTCTATTAGTGAGAAGCCTAGGGTTATTCCAGAAATGAAAAATGTTGATATCTATACACAGGATGAGTATTGTACAAAATACTAATCAAACATATGTAACATGTCATCATTATGAGTTTATCAGGGCCAGTTAAAGAACTATTAGGCCAAGTATGATAAGAACTAACTAGAAGAAAATTGCTATAAAAACATTTCCAGTCATTCTAGAAAATATGAGTAGCAAACACTTAGGAATTTTTTTCCAATAAATAGTCACCCAATCGTGTAACAAGTGGCAATCTATGGTTGATACAACTTCTAAACAATTTCTAGAATTCCTTTGTTGGTGATTGTCATAGGAAAAATATTTCTAATCCATTTACCAATTACAAGCAATATTTGTCGTAGGGAAAAGATTTCTAGACTTCCTTTGCTTGTAATTTGTAATAACCCCATTAATTTGGGATCACTTAGAATACTAGGCAATATCGGGACACAATATACTACAAAATATGGACGAGAAAATGGCTCAAATGAAGACTAGACTAAAGGAAGATAAAAAATGTTAAAATAACTATAACAATACAAAAGGGGACTTACTTCCCTATAGTTGATTTATTGGTGTCTCAAGCCCATCTTCATGAAGAAATGGTTTCCTAGAAGATCAAGTTTAAACTCTTCCTAGATAACTAGTTTCAAAAAAAAAACTATAAAGATAACCAGAGGGATTTTATGTTATTAGATAAAAATTTTAACATGTATCACATGCGCTTGTGAAGACATCATGAGTAGAATCACAGTAGTGGTTTCCAACTAGATAAAAATCCTTTCAAGTTGTTGGTGACGCAGAAGTTTTACCTTGTCTGTAATGACTGCATCATTCCTAATTCCATATCTAGTAAATTGCTTGAGAACTACCTGCTGCTATTTGGTGACTTGCTCTCATAGCTTGGTGGCTTGTTTTGGCAGTTAAAGAAACCTCTAAGCCTAGAGCATCATTATGGGCCCTATTTGAATTAGAGCTGAGTTAGATCTAAGTCGAAGTCGGAGTTCGAGTTTTAAAACATTTAAAACAACCAGTTATGACTGAAAAACACCCAAACTGGTCCGAATTGGTTGGTTCTGATAGCTTCGAATATAAATATGAGTCTTAGCTTGAAATATTTTTTTCACTTCATCATTCTCTATATCTAAATTAAATTCAGTTATAATTGTTCCATATTTCCTTTTGAGTTACCACTCCTTTTGTTTATAAGCTTGCCTTCTGCAACCTTCACCTATGCTATATCCTTGTTTTTCCCAATTTACTGGGTGACTGTATAAACAATAATGTAAATAGTAAAGACAGAAGTAACTACAAAATTAAGGGTTATAGAACTCAAATTGATAGTGAGGCAATGTAATTTTAATAAAGTTAGCAATGAAAAGTAATTTGGGAGTTACTAGCCTGTATACTGGTATACAGGGGATACATCATGAGTATAGAGGTATATACTGGTACATAGACATGAGTATATACCATATACTGGTATGATTTTTCATGGTATTTCTTCTCCATCCATGCTCTCAGAATTGTCGGATACATTATACACTATTGAACCCCAATAATAGAGGCATCTCTATGCAGGTCGGAAATATGGAAACATTGAGGGAAGATTGATTCCAAGGTAGAGGTAAGCTTCCTTTTTTCCCTTTCTCTATAGAGAACACACAACTAATCCATTGAGACTCTTGAATATGGTGAATCTTCTAAGCCATAGAAAAGGATTCTCCCATGCTCCAAGTATGGGGAATACATCATGCATTCTTGACGCCTGGTAATAGATGCTTCTTTGTGTAGGGTAGAGAAGTATTAAAAACCATTGATGGGATTGATTATGAGGTGGATATAAGCTTCCTTGTTTTTGGCATCTTTGTGCAGGGCAGATAAATATAAAAAAACTATTGTTGGGATTGATTCCAAGGCAGGGATAAGATTCCTTGTTGTTCCTTACTATTGAAGAGGAAAAACAGAGCTAATCTATTAAGACTTGAATATGGTGAAGTACTAAGCCATATAAAATATTGTAAAATGAGTAACTTTTTCCTTCTTAAGTATGGTGGGTCTCCCTGCTGTATTTGCATCACTTGTCAGCCAGCCTGTGGAGGATAAATTGACATAGGTTTTCACATTGCAAATTAACATTCATTTGTCATGAAATCTGCCCCATGTTTTCCACATTGCCCTTATTGCAACTATTGTTTTTGGTGCACTTGATTCTGCTGCCTCAATCGATGATTTAGGTATTACATCTTGTACTTTTGTCTTTGTCTTGGATTTTTAAGTATTGATGCCTATCTCATAATTTTATAGAAAACTTCTGCTAGCCAGATTTGTAGTCATGGAACCAAATCTGGAACCTGATGATGGGCTGAGCTATTGAGCCTGAAACGTTGAGAAATTAAAACCTTACACTGTGTTTCCAAAATTCTGAAGCAGATTTGTAGCTATGGAATCAGATTGTATTTGGTTGTCCTATTTTTATTCTTTCTTGGCTTGTATAATTATGCAAGAGAAAAAAACACTATTAGATGCTTCTTAATAGAGTACTATTAGATGCTTCTAAATTAGCAACATTAGATTTGGAACCATATGAGTGGCCAAGGATTGTGGTCTAGCATGTGAATTCTCTTTAGAATCTCCACTTTGTGCCAAATCTATAGATGAAAAACCTATAGACCCAGAAATATACTGCACAAGGCCAATTCCTTTCATGTCATATCCACTTGCCAACTTCTTCTTACATCATGGAATGTGCTTATCATAGCTACCTATAAGTATCAAATTATTTACATATAGCTACCTAGATTCCATCTATATTGAATCCTATTTCAAATGAAGAGACCTACATATCTTTGGTCCTAATGATGTATTAAAACTTAAACACATACACCAAAATATATCAAAAGACAATGATATCTATAGAATATCTCAAAGTAAACTTGCCACTGAATACAATTTTTTATTATTATTAATATATAGTATCCTGTCGGTTATCCGACATTCAATTTCGTCCAATCCGACAAAATTGGTATGGCTCCGACGGTAGTTTGTCATAGGAAATCTGACGGCCTTGCCGTAGGAAATCCGACGGCATTGTTGTAGGAAATTCGACGGCCTTGCCATAGGAAATCCGACGTCTGGGCCGTAGGAAATTCGATGGTCATGCCGTAGGAAATCCAACGGTCATGCCGTAGGAAATCCAATGGCCTTGTATTGGATATCGACTATCCAATGTTATGCCACCAATGACAAACAAAATTGAGGGTGTCGAATACCTGACAGGTTAGTGTCGAATTTCAGACATGGTAGCTGTTGGATTTTGGCCTCAAATTTTGTAGTGATATTCAACTTGTCTAAGGTATTCCTTTCCCATGTGCCATCGAGCTGCTCCAACTGCTTGCGCTTACAACTTCTCCAACGATAATCTTATTAGGTAAACTGTTGGTCAAGTTCTTTAATGCATGAAAGTTATAAATTTCAAAAACATTTAAATGTTGTGGCTAATACTTGTTCTTATGTGTAGGTTCCTCTTACGAAAAATGGGGTTAGCTAAAAGCACCACTCTCCCATTAATGGCCACACAAACCTTGGTAAGCCTCAGATTGCACCGAGGGTTTTTCTCCTGCAATGAGTTATGGTGGTTGGAAGATGATGATATTTCACTGCCGGTTAAGGACTCAGTTTGGGTTTTATTGTTAGATTACTTCTTGTTATTTTGTTTTTATATTAAAAAAGCTAAAGGGTATTAAATGCAAGAATGTTGAAGGTTGTTGCAGCCATTACCTGGAGTTTACTTGATAGAGTCTTTATGGCTTGGATGATGTAATCTTTTTGCTTAAATTTTTAAAAAATCGGCTCTTAGCCGTGATAATGTTACTCGACCTCTACCTGGTTAAGTTTTTAAGGGGTTTTTTAATGAAAAGAAAAGACTGTTCACTCAGTTGAGACTTGTAACCAGACAAGGATTATTAGTAACTATAAATTTTTGGGTTTACTATTTTCTATTTTTAAAATAAATTGTAGGATTTGCTTTTGTGCAGGATTTAAGCCTCGACTGAAATTTATAGAAGGCCTATGATCCATTACGCTACTTTCTATTTTGTCTCTTATTTAAATCATTAACAGTGTTATTTCATTTTTGTGTTATCCTCTAATTTAAATGTTTTGCAGTAATTATATTATTGGAACTTTTATAGTGTTATTGATTAAATTTAGTACTATGTTTTTGCTCAGAAGGGTTATTATTTTGAATACCCTATAGTTTTGTAATAAGATAGAATTTATAGGAATAATTTTGGTTTTGTTTTTCTATTTTTACTTTTTATAAATAATTAATTACAACTGTTAAATTTTATAAAAGTATTAAGATTATGAAGGTCTATTTATAGGGATAAAACCTATCTTTTGATAACCTTAAGTAAATTTTTGAATTTTACAGTAAAAACATTTGTTTTTAGTGTAGAAAGCAAATATGAACTTAGAATAACTTATTATAAGAACTTATGGAGTACTATATAGGTTCAAACCCTAAGTACTATTTTGTTTATTGTTCCTATGTTTATTTATTTAACTTTATCTATTGTGTTTGTGTTAACTATTAGTACTAATAATAGTTTTGTGATTAGTATGACTACTAATAATTAATATATATTGTATTCTTTTCCTGTATTAGATGATACAAATACTTCCAGTAGATAGAGCAAATATTGCTAATTTCTGTAATGAATCACATACAAACTATAAAAGTAATCATTTTCATTTTTCATTATGAGTTGATAAATAAATCATCACATCTACTTAATCAACGAGTTGTACTAGAGTATTGCCTATACAAGGTGTGGAAAAATACAGTATGCTAATTTATGTCTATTTACTTTTCATTTAGCAATAATACTACTCTTTTAAACATAATCTACATATCCCTAATTTTATCAATACATAATGCTCTTTTCTGCATAAAGCCTAACAAAACAATAACATGCATATCTTTGAAAAACTAGTAAATATTTACTGAAAACAGTAAATAAATTATAAATAACCCGAACAAATAAAAACCTGTCGAATGATGAGGTAACAACAGCTTAAGGAGGCTGTTCCTCCCAACCTACTTCTGGAGAAAGTTTAGTCTACACTTCCTCAGGACCCCCGAGCCTGTTTCTTTGTCCTCCTGGTAGAGTACTGGGTGGAGGATGTATCCTTAAGGCCTTCTATCACCTGACTGGTCAAATTACAACAGTAATTCAATCCTTCTTACAACAGTAAGAACTTCAGCCTAACAACTCCATAAGTTCAGTTATCAGCAGTTAACCCCTCAAACTCACTTCGATAAGTCCCCTCCATCGAATTTTTCATGTGCACTTCATTCACACAAAATGATCACAATTCGAGAATGAGCAGCCTCAATTGTCTTCAATGGGAAGTTTTATATGAATGCCGAGGTCTTCTGGGTCATTTTTTACTTAATGAGCCACCTGCTGCAATTCCACTTTCTTGGGGAATCATGACCACAAATATAGGTAAGTTTCCACCTGCAATAGTTAGAAGTAGTTTGAGGATGCTGCCACTTGTCAGTATACTCTCCACCTGGTCTCCTCCATCAAATGACTAGTTAACACTCTTTTAACAACTTCCCTAAGCTGTTGTCTCATCATTTATTTATTTATTAATAAAATATTTTGAAATACATTAATTATTCTTGACCCCACTTTCTTATCAATTACAAACTTAGCATAAAATATAACATAATGTTCCTCAATAACATTAAATTGTTTTGCAAATTGGGGCATGCGACATCTCCCCTGCACTTCTTTGCAGAGAAAAATCAATGCAGCAACAAGACCGAGAGAGAAAATGAGGGAACATCAAAACCCCTATGGTTTTCACTTTAATTTCCATTCCTTCCAGCTGTAAGCATTAAGGCCATCACTTGGCCTAGTACATATCACTTTAATTTCTAAATGCTAACCCAAAACTCTATAGTTCGAAAATTGTCAAGTCGTAGAATGAAAACCATAGGGTTAGTTTTTTGTGTGTTTTCATTCGAATAGCCCAAGAGATTGGGTGTAGTTTTACTTAGGATAGTGTGTGAGTTTAAATTATCCCTTTCTTACCCTTAGTAGGGCTTAGGGTATGTTAAAACAAGTTGGAGATCTTGGAGCAAGGTCACCTGCAAAAATATTATAGTAGTTTTGCATTAGCCCGAGAGCTAAGTAAGACATGGAAGCCATTCTCCAAAATTCATAAGAAGGTTTACAAATAAATCTAGAACATAACCAACAAGCATAACAATTTTAACCAACATAAAATAAAAGTGACCTAACATTAAATAAAGTACTATCATCTTAACATTATGCCGTATCATAATATTGTCGCAAAGAGTCATTTTGTTCAATGGTAAAAGAAAAGACACAGTATAAGGTTTATTTGAGTTTAAATTATCAATTAGACCTAAGTCATATTATGTCGTAGCTGTTTCATTTATGTTAAGCGCATTTATGAACATTATATGAATACTTTTATCTTCATAATTACAGATAGACTTATACTTTTATTTTTCTTTTACAATTTTGGAGATTGTATAATTCATTTAAATAATAATAAAACTATTATAAATTACACAATCAACTTAGCCAAAGTACTAAGCATCGAGTAAGATCTATATAGGAGAAAGCATTGATAAATTTGTAAGTATTTAAATAGAAAATAACATAGCTAAAACTATACAGATTCCATAATCAAACTAATGTTGAATTAGTATCTAATCAGTATGATAACAAAATCATGTTTATAAACAAAACCCATCAAATCATAAGAAAAATAATATAGGAATCGTGGAATATTTTTCTCCATAGTAATTTATCGAATAATGAGAGTAAACTTATGAATTCAAGATCCTTTAATATACACTATAAATCAAGTTTTCCTAATTATATCCTATTACAGACCCGAAGAGTCATTTTAATAAACAGTATTAACACCTAAATACAGGGTCATAAGTCTAGATCGTGGCTACCCTATGTTGTACAAAACCTCGATCTAATACATTAGATGATGCTATAAGTCACGGGATTGAATCCCCTGAAGTTTATAATCTAAATTATCGGATTGAGGATCCCTTTAAAAATCAACCAGCATGATTTAAACAACACGAAAATAGTCCAAATATACAATTGACTGATACACCATCTAATACATTATTTATTACAATAGTGGAATCGACGTCATGGGAAAAGTCCACATCATGGATTCCAAGCTATACTACAATACAAACATCCCACTATAGCATTTAAACACTCACAATATAATTAAATAAAAGTGCAAATCAGTATACAGAGGTAGAGCATCGTTTCCATTTTATGTTGGATATCATTACTTACGAAGATCTGGGGAACCATCCCCATAAGGATTTTATTTCTAAAACGCATAAAATTAAATAAACACAAATAAGATACACACACACACACACACATGAAATCAATAACTTATAGTAGAATCAAATGCATAGTATGGATGTAACCCCATGTTATATGGCTGCCACTATTTACAAACTAGTCTTACTCATCTCTTAAATGATCACAGACCCTATGGGATTAACCAAGTCCACAACCATTCATACTATAGGATTCCCATAATCCATGAATGGTCGACTGCAAAAATTAACAATTTATTTTCACATTACAGAAAAAATTTATTTACAACGAAAGTATTAAATAAAAAAATGTGTTTTATCAAAAAATTCTCATATAGTCGTAAGCCCATGATGATGGATGCTGTAATACATAATAGCCCTATACAGGCTTAAATATTGAACAAAAAATTGGACATGCTCCAAGGCGAGGCCCTCGGTATGGCATCAATTTACATAAGAGAAAATGAAACGATATTTTACAACTACGACAATTAACCGAGGTAAAATGGATGAGAGGCCTCTATCTCTCAGGTCAAGCCATAAGGTTTTTTCTGCCACATTCGTTTAAGAAAGAAGACTTACATTTTTCTTTAGCATACTACACTCGAGTTTCCAAGCCCTCTTCCACTTCACCTGCAACTAGCATACAACGAGGGTATTGTCATATAATACACGTGTTTAAAATAACAAAGGAGAAATTATGGTTAAAGTTAAGCTTAGCATGCCTCGGTGTTTAGAAACGCGAGCCTAGGAGGAGTTGACCCTATTGCTTCCTCTCCAATGTTGAACCTGCAAGAAAAAACCTTAATACAATCAGTGCCTAATTGTCAATTTATTAAACCAGAATAAAAACACTACAGAGTCTTTTTTCTTTACCTAGGCGTGTTGGCAATGAGGTCTAGAGGTCGAATCCTTAGAACCCTTATCCCTATGCATCCTGCTATTCACCAAATATAAGTTCAGTATTGAATTTAAAGAACAACCACTGTAAATAATTATTGAAATGATTAAATAGTAATCTTAACTCACCTGTTGAACAGACTAGCTGCACTGCAGGAAGCGTTAGAAGGTTCGTTGAGTGCTCTGTCCCTAAGAGAAAGTCTACAGTAGAAACCTCAAAACATTTACCTCAAGCAATAAAGATTAAAATCATTGAGACCAAAGAAAAAAAACGCTTGTAAATGCAGTGAACCAAATCAAGTGCTACGTAGATCAAAGTTCAACCTCCACAATGCCTTCGACCAACAACTAGAAACCAAATGAGAGATAAGGATAGAGTAAAGGCTTTTTCAAACCCTTTAGAACCGTGTAAATCTCACCATCCATGTGTAGGCCAGGGATCACATCCTATACTTCCTCGTGGGTCTTCGCAACTAGGACATGTTTAATCTCAACTGGAGGAAAAATTTAAATATCATGATAGTAATCATTTACAATGAAATCATTGTGGATCCAAACCTTGGATAATGTAATAAAACCAATCATTAACCTATTCCTTGAAATTTTGGGTTAATAAATGTGTTACACAAACCTTATCATATTCCAAGTCAACCATTGCTTTGAAAACTCCATCATATAAATGTTTACCCTTATGCTAAAAACCTTCGTAAAATTGGTTGGGATAAAGTGCCATCGTAGGTCATGTCTAGACCCATACCTTTTCTAAGGTATGTCATAATGTATGTTTAATATAAAGGCCAATACCTTAACATTGGGTTAGGATAAGGTATTTGGAGGGGTTTTATAAGAATTAACAATAAAAAATTAAAAACATAATCATATTAAAACCTTATTGCCTACCTGAAAAGATCCTTAAGAAAGTAATTACTCATGAGAAGAAAGAACTATAAGGAGGTGCACCAAAACCAACACTTGTAGGATATGTAAAGAGTTGTTGTAGAGTAAAAAACATGTGGTTCCATGCCAAGCACAAGTTGGTAAACCACCATTTTTATTCATGTTAAGAGATAGCTGTATGGAGAACAATACTTTACAAACCCTAAGCCTCTCACGCTTAGGGGCATGTCTTACATACATAGTGTAACTATGTTAAAGCCAAGCCTTGAGAGAAAGATAAGTGATTACAAACAAGTAAACAAAGTACATCACCTAAATGAGTATGGCTAAAGGTTCCAGAAGAAACTAGTTATCATAAACATCAGCAAATCCTATTGTAAGAAGAAGAACAATAGATATTAGAACCAATGGTAGTTAAACATAGAATTCTGCTAAAGTAAATATAAAAATAACACATGTAAAAAAAAACATTATGTACGATTTTTAGGTGTGTTACATTTATAAAATATGCCAAAGGGGGACAAAATGGCTATAGTTGTTGAAGAGCATTTGTTGACCCACAAGAGGCAAGAGGCTGAAGTCACTCAGTGAGAACTCAAGATGCAAGAGGCATCATTCCCAAAAATAAGGTCACAACTCCTAGTTGAGTGCTAAAGAGAAGGACGCTCATAAATGACCAAGTCCTAGGAAAAATACTATATATTAGTATGTCCATGAGTAGCACAGTGATAGCATTAGATATGAATAGGATTTTTCTCTTGTGGTTCAATGAATAGGATCGGGGGTTCTGGAGAAAATAACTTGGCTTCTTTGGGAGTTGGTTGGGAGGAACGACTTTTCCACTTTTGTTTTCCCAACATTGGTGTGAGAAGAGACCCACCTAGAACAAAATACTATTTATTTTTTGTGAAAAGGAATTACTTTAAAATTTATTCTAAAGTTTTATGTCGTTGACCCAGAATGTTCAAAGGTGAATGCAATTGAATATTTTATTTTTAATAATCAAAAGAAGATACACGTATCCATAAAAGATTGTTCAAGAGTGTTCACTCACCCTGTAACAACCCTCTTGCATACCCTAGATCTTTTGTAATTACAAATTTTTTTGTACTTGTTCTAGTGAAGAGCTCAAGGCCAAGGCCCTACCAGAAACAAAACCTTGCAGCTTATATAAGTTAATTACCTAAGTGGAAAACTTAGGAGATGGAAGATAATGGCACCACTTAACAAGGTGCAAAAAAAAAACTGTAAAATACCCCTGATACCTCAAAGCTATAAAGCATTCAAGTAGTCTGCAAAATAAAATTTTAGTAATCTTTTCTCTTATTAAAACATTTATACTACATTCATAACCATCATGTAAACAAAGAAATAATCCAGCACAACAAAATAACACAAAAGAGACCACCATCTTCACGTGGTTCACCTCGTCCATGAGGCTACATCCACCAATTTATTTGTTCTTTTATTTCATTATCAAAATAGAGTGCTTACAAAAAATCATGGCTCATTCATGGCCGGTTTTATCTTTCCTCAAGGTTATACGCAGAGAGACACTTGTAACTCAACAGCCCTACTTAGGACCCTTATAATCAGTTCATAGAAGAAATTATTAACAGCCCCTTTAGCACATGAAGAACAACATTAGGCACCCTAAAAAAGGTGGGTGTCTTGAAAACTTTACCTTATACTCGGTCAAGTACATATTAGGTTCATTACTCTAGGGATTTATATTGGGAGTCGTTTCCTAAAACGCAGACCTATATCGCCCAGATGTGTGATGCAATGCTAGATCTAGTGGTTGGGGATCAGGGTATACACCCAGTATCATGCTCTAAGACTAGATCTAGATCCAAGGATAAAAGCAAGGGTTCGAAGTAAAAACCCAAGGTGGAAACACTAGAATTAGGCAGAGCTATAACCTAGCTATTCACTAGCTGAAATTCCATAACTGAATAAGCCAATTCAAACAAAATCCCCTAACTTCAAAATTTCCCAACTATACACCAACTCGCGCATCCCGATCGAAACGTGAACTACGGTGGAGTTGGCTCTACAAGCTTGCGACTAAACTTGTTATTCACATTATAGAGTTGGATCTTGTACTTTAAAAGAAAAGATCATATGAACGCTGTACACTGGACCAACCAGACATGGGTCATTCTTTTCATATCCCACCACTCAGGACATCACGTAGTCATAAGGAAAAATCTATGGTTAAAAATAGGATCTGTAATAAATTACAAGGTGCAAACCTGGGGATGCGAGATCGATACTAAGACTACACATAGTTTGCCACAAAGCGCCTCTAGGGTTTTTATTTCGGGCCTGCAACGCAGTCCAGGGTGTAACCACGGGAATGCCAGGTCTAAATTAAAATTCCAGCACAGTTTTGCACAAACGCATCAACTTAGCCAAATGTCAAAAAGACATCAAATTAAGATAAGGGTCAGATTGCATATGTCCTTCCCGTGCCATCCAATCAAAGAAAGTCAATTAAAAAAATACTGTCAAACTGCCTCTCTATATATCTTGAGCAAAACCGTAAAAGGAACCAATTGCGATTCCGGAGAAACAAGGCCGCTCGTTCATGGAGACGGGGTATGGAAGGCACACCCTTCCTTAGAACAACAATCAGGTCTGAGTTTGCAAAAGGTTAATACATCCACAATTTATAGCATCGCAGATAAGGAGGCTTATGACTTAAGTAGTGAGGTTTCCTATGAAATCTTGATCCCTTTACAGGATGATATCAGGTGTATGCGTTTATCTTGAGCATATCGATTTCAGGCATGAATTAGTAGACTGCATACTAATACCCAACAGATCGCCATCTCCCAAATCAGTTCTTATATAAATAAAGAATCCCATACAAAGACGGGTTCAAGCATATGTGTTGAAAACACCCACGAATGATATAAGGTTTTGAGCGAAACAACAGAATAAAACGGAACTAATGAGCAGCCCAAGAATCAAAATGGCGCACATACCTTTGATTTTATAGCAACTTGGTAATTGATTGCATTTTTCTTTTAAGTAACAGAGAGTGTATCACGTGGATTGCTCTCCTCCCAAGGCCGAGAAAAATGCCGAGGTCATTCTCTTGTGGAGATCTCTCCTTCACAGTCCTCAGCTCCTTTCCTTCTTTTCCCACCCCCCCAATAGTCAAATCACTAAGGGTATTTATAGATGGGAAAAGTTGGTAGTCGCTTGCGGTTTTCCTCCTCTATCAACGCCTAAACATGCCCTAAAATACCTCCTCCCTTGGAGCTGGGCTTGTTCAGGCAAATAAAAACTGTTGGTTCAACGTCTCTTAACTTCAATCATGGGGAGTAATTAAGGGCCTTCAAAATTCTAACAACCGCTCCCACCATTATTTCCATAATCAAAGGAAAGTTAACGATGAATATGTGATAACTGTCGGTGACTAACTATCCTGTAACGGATCCTAAACTCATGGCCAATACAGAGGATAGAGACATATTCTATTTAATATGTATTCATTCTTACAACGGTTATCCATATGAAATAAGGCACATATATATATGTAAGCTATTGCCTCTCTTATATATTTTAAATATATTTCTTCACTATATGCTGTTCTAATTTTCTCACAATATAATTCATTTCATATATATATATTCTCTTCAATAAATCATACTTTTGTTTATCCTATCCGTATATATGTCTCTAAGTCTTTGGATTGTTTTCTCCTTGGTTCTTTCTTTAACCCCCCGACCTCTCTTGTTAAGGTTACCACGATTGAGTATTTTGCTAGGGCGTCTTGTGTTGGGATACGTTTTTACCCATGGTGGGTTTAGTTAGCCCTTTTGTTAAGTTATTTTCATCTTCTAAGTATTTTCACTTAGGTAGTTAACTTTTATCAGCCATAACATGTTTCCTTGGTGGGGCCTTGGCCTTGAGCTCATCACCAAGACGAGTACATTTATATGCGAATTTACAAAATATTTGAGGGCATATGAGAGGGATACTATGAGAAGAGACCCACCTAGAACAAAATACTATTTATTTTTTGTGAAAAGGCATTACTTTAAAATTTATTCTAATGTTTTATGTCGTTGACCCAGAATGTTCAAAGGTGAATGCAATTGAATATTTTATTTTTAATAATCAAAAGAAGATACACGTATTTATAAAATATTGTTCAAGAGTGTTCACTCACCCTGTAACAACCCTCTCACATACCCTAGATCTTTTGTAATTACAATTTTTTTTTGTACTTGTTCTTGTGAGGAGCTCAAGGCCAAAGCCCTACCAGAAACAAAACCTTGGAGCTTATATAAGTTAATTACCTAAGTGGAAAACTTAGGAGATGTAAGACAATGGCACCACTTAACAAGGTGCCAAATAAAAACCACTAGGGATAAAGGTGAATGTTTAGGGAGCCACAATTCGAGAACATATTCTTACTTATCATCTTGATCGTGGCAATGATAGAGGTAAGGAAGTCACCGTATGAGTGATTCTTACTTCGTTGAGATACCTCATCCTAGTTACTAAACCTATTATGGCTAAGCCATGACGGAGGAAGTTGAATACATCTTAATGCGGACATGAAAGAGTCAAGGGTTAAAGGATTAAAAGAGAAAACAAACCAAGGAATTAATGGTTAAAAAGACTACAAGTCGTATCCCCTTAAAAATATATATATTTGGTAAAGGAATATATAATATTCAGCATGCCTCGTTTAATAATTAAACAGTGAAATACCATCCAAGAGACTAATGGACATAGAGAAACACATATGGTACTTGATATATATTTAAGAGAATATGTGAAGAAAGGTATTTATAGGTGTGTGTAATTATATTAAATGGTGATGGGAAATTACCTACGTTGATTAGGATCCCTTATACACTTAACAACCGAAAACGGTCCGAGAGCAGAGGGAGAACCCTTTGTATAATTTAAGTAAAAGGGTGATTTGATACTGAAGAATAAATTCTTATATAACTCGCCTACGATGAGAATACTTTCCTTTCTATTACAAGTGAATAGTTATTTACTCTCACAACAAGGGTTATTAGAGTATACAATATGCATATTCTCCTTAACCAATATATTTAGTTCAAATAGATATTTTTGGGAGTAACACAAAAGACTAGTTGAGCTAGACGCATGCCTCCAGTTATTATACTTGTAGAACAAATTGAGGGAAAACCTACCATGGCTAAGACAGTGGCAGAATTTTCTCCTTAGCTGGTGGGAATCATGGCACATCTTAAGGAAAGGACCGTTTCCTTTTGGCTATTTAATATGTTACAGAATTAATCTTGGGGGGGGGGGTAATTGCGCCCTTTATTGGCATCATTTTTCTGAACTTTATTATATGCTCTCTTCCTTGCATGGAGGGAAGCAGGCAAATGCAATTTCAAGTCAGATGGTAAGTCCCCTCTCGAGCTGGTATGAAGAGGCGGCTGCATAGAAAGTGGAGGAAACAAACATTGCTACTAAGAAATCCAAACTGATGGAAGGGGAGGAATGCCTTGGGACTCGTTCTCCGGGGTATCTCGTGTGCTCTCGAATATCTAGCGACTGAGCAAATCGCCGGTAAGTCACTAATTGTATGTTACTTTTTCTTTACGTATTAGATTCATAAGAAATTGGCGAATGCGTTCATATTTTGAATCTTGACTAAATGAATGAATTCAATCTCTGTGAATTCCTCTCAATTGGATCCATTCAGAACTGAGACCATTTACTGATATTTTGTTTGAACCTAGGATGCCTGCGCATTGCCATCGTTGCTCACCATCAAGTTAGATCCATCTCTGAATGTTGATCTATGAGAGTGGCTAGTGCCTTCGTTAGGGAATCTATGAAATCAATCTAAATGTGTGCATTGAATATTTTTTTGATCTGCAATTTCTGTATTTTGTTTTGGCTATAAATATTGGTGGGGGTTTTCGGCTGGCTACGTATTTGATGAGATTGTTTTGGGAGGATTAAAAATCTAGACCTAGGATATCACTTCTTTGTGCCATAAATCATAGGTCCAAAAGTGATTAAAGCTTAAATCAACCCACGTTTTAATACCCCGACTTGATTGGGTTGAGAGGTCTCCACCTTACCTGCAGATTGGATGCCACATGGATATCTGCGTTTTTGGTGAACTCTGTCCATGAAAACTGTGGTGCGTCTTGACAAAGATATGAATAATAAACCTAGTTTTCACGATTGACAAGATCTGCAACTTTCTTGTTTTTCCTTGTTTTCTTTAGGATCTTATTCCCCATGTCGTGCGTTTCTTCAAATAGAGGATCCCTTTTATTGATATTCATTGAAATTGTTGGGGTTGAGAAAATTGCCGTTGTACTTCCATTAGATCAGGAAAGGTATAAATATAATGAAAACGGTTGGGTTTCCCTCGCCTTTATCTACCTTTTAAAGCTATTTGAAAAATCCCGATCTAGGATATTTGTATGCATGTATCTTCAAGAAATGGTGTGTTCTTTACACCTGCTACCATTCTTTTCCTTCCGGACCTCTGTATAGATACAAGGGTGGCATGAGCGTCATACAATTTAGGTCATAATTTTGTGACATGTACTAAATGATCTACCTGTGCGTGTTTTCTGTTCGCTGTTTTTGAGTTTTACCTCGTTCCTTAGATGGCATGGAGATGCAACTTGCCAAAAGGTGGAAGATCTCTGTGTGCCAGAAAAACATAGCTAAAATCGTAGTATAATTATTTGGTAAAACCATTTTGTTACCGTAGGTTCAACTACAAAAGTGAATTGCCAAAGATATATATATATATAGTTCGGTGTATGTAATATTTCAAATAAATAGTGGGCTAAGCACTATGATGGTTTTCTATAATACAGAATTGAATTAAGGCTATGTATAAGAGTTAAAAAGTAACACACTGTTTTAAACAAAAGTTAGTAATATTGAGAGTTAGTGGTTAATAAATATCTGAAGTATTTAGTCTTATGAATTTGCCTTATCATAATAATTTATCTAAATGCAAATGCTCCTTGGTAATTATATTTCCCTGAAAGGTTTTTATTTATGGGTTTCTATCTTGAGATAGGGTATGAATAGGATTAAGATGGTTGAGTCGAACCTCAAAAAATACGAAGAGGGCTTATTCATTGTATTAGCATAGAATTCTAGTCATTGCTAGATAGTGGTAGGGGGTAGTTCAGAAATACTCTCCAAGGAGGAGACCATGAAAATAACAGAAAGAATGTATGGAAACATGTATGTTGCAGAATTCAAACCTCTTAATGAAATAAATGTCACACAATGTGACCGTTTTGTGGACGTATCCCAAGGATTGGGTGAACCACGTACTTGTGCTGTCTTTTTGTTTTATGTCTAAATGTATCATCCTCCTTGCATTGTTTTGTGTACTTATAATATTTTGTAACCCGGTTAGTTGCCTAAATAATCTAGGAAGAAAAATCAAGCAAAGCTAATGGTAGCATGATAATTTTGGTCAGCACACTTGTATGATTTAAAAGGCACCATGATGATGAAATGTTTGTGTACGACACCTCTTAATTTATGAATGATAATGATGCTGTAAATTTTTTAGTGATGATAATGATGCTGTAAATTATAGAATGATTACACATAAGCTTTAAATACAAAAGAAGACTGTTCGCTCAATTGTTATAATATGTTATACTAGATAAGATGGAGTAAACTGTAGATTCTTACCTGCCACTTTGAGTAGTATGCATAAGCTTTAAATACAAAAGAAGACTGTTCGCTCAATTGTTATAATATGTTATACTAGATAAGATGGAGTAAACTGTAGATTCTTCCCTGCCACTTTGAGTAGTATGACAATGGAAATCCTAGGAAGGATTGCAGTAGTAGATTGTAATACACTAAACTTATGGCATGCACGATATAGCAAGTCATCTCATTTTGACTAATACCTTTCAATGATTCATTTACATCGTAAATTTATTTTTATTTTTATTACTTGCAGCCTCCAAGGTTAGCCAGTCGAAGGTTTAAATCACTTTTCAAAGATAAAACCAAAATTTTCTATTTTTGAGATATGGTTTGTGACAAATGGTATCAAAGGTGAAGTGACAACACTAGGCCTATTTGGGCTCAACATGAAGTAGAAAGCATGGATACTAATCAATAAAATGATTTTTTTTTTGTTTGTATGGAAATGACAGACGAGGGAACTAAGTTATCTGAGCGGGTCTTTAAGATTGAAGGAGGTAACTAAAAATGATAAAAGAAAGAAATATCATGGGAAGGTAGTTGATGGTGGCTCTGTTTGACTATATTTGTGAGTGCATGTTCCTTTTTCCCTTGATCCTTGAAGAGGACTACTGATGTTAAAATTTTAATGGGTAAAGAAGCATTTTTGTTTTTGACACTAGTCAGTGGTTGATATATTGTTGCATTCTCAAAGATGGTTGAAACAACAACTTTAAATGATACTAGCTCCCTCTATTAGTTTTTGCTTAAAATTCAGTATGAAATGGAACTATGAAGTGATTTAAAATTTCATGAATTCAATTTGAGAGAAGAATTGGTCTTGGAAATAAATTAGTGATATTTTTCTTGACCCCACACATCAGCATGGTTTGAAGTTCAACCCTCGTATAAGCCAATAAATTTGAATTAGGTTTTTTATTCAATGCTTCATATCAGTCACCATTGTTTGAAGATTTGGTTTGGAATTTTTTTTACATTCTTATTGGTCGTGATGCAATAGATAGGTGGTAAAGTTATGTTTAAAATGAAGCTACTTTACTCTTGGTGATAGCATGGTGACCCAAGATGACTGGTGTATAATGTAGAGGCTTTATTATGTAGCCATACCTAAATTCTATCAAATATTCAAATTGGTTTTCACATGGGCATAGCCCTATTTATTATACACTTGAAGAAGTAAATCACTTCTCACTAGTAAACGCATTTATGTTGAATCCTATACCTTTGAATTTGACATTCATAACCCTACCTTGATAGTCACTTTCCTATTTAAATTATGGATTGGCGGTTAGCTTTTGAAGTTGAAATTATTTCCAAAGCTGTAGATTACTTCATTTGAAAATGAACAAAAGCCAACATTGGCTTGTTCTAAAGTTGCTAAAATTTGAAACCCTAGTAAATTCTGAAGCAAGTATTGTATTCTTTCGGGTTGTGTTTTAGATTGTATGCATTTCAAAATTCTAAGTTTGGCCATAGCTTGCAGCCAATATGTAATTATGGTTACATATTTCAACTTTTTTCTCACTTTTGGAAATCAAATGAGGAAACAAGAAGAGGTTAGAGATCGTATTAGTTGTTGTGCAAGACATATTTCTGTGGGAATTTGAAGACCAGAGACTTTCTTTTGATTTCATGGATGGTTTATGAAATTATTGATCTAAAACTACATCTGTTTAAAGAAAAAGAATATATATATATATACACACACCAATTTCCACGATAAACTCCAAAAATGATTCCCATATTTAAAGTTTGAAACTAAACAAGGTTTTTGAATGAAGCTAAATTAAAAGAGATTAATTCACAACAAACTATTGAGCAGCCTTTAAGAACACTTACATGCTGGAATTTTGAACTAATGGTTGATTAGATCTACTTTTAAGAAGGTAAATTGAGATATATGATTAAACACCGTAGAAGATATGTTTTGGCCAGTATCAAGGTGTTGCACATATGTTCTTTAAACTAGTATATACATAGAAGTTCTTCCCTTTACTCTCACATCCCACTTATTCTAGGAAAATGTTTCTTGTGTTAAATCGCTGTATTTGTTGTAAATGTTATGGTTGGGGATTTGGTTGGCCCCGTTCCTGTTGTTAAATTGTGTCAATTTAGTCCATCAATTAGAAGATTGGGCATATTGAGCAAAAAGGTTTAGAGATATCAGTATTGGGAAATGATAAGAAAATAAATGTTGTATATTGTTATATGCTAAAATTGCAGGTTTATGTGAGGAATGCTATCAATCAAGGTTGACTGTTAGTAATAATATCCACGCGCTTATGAAGTATAGCTAAACCGCAAAATTGAGTGGTGCTTTTCTTTTGTCTTAATTTAGTTGTTGATATCAAGGTTTTTATGAACAAAGGATTAACGGTGGATTATGGTGTTATGTACTGACATTGCAGGGCCTTAGTGTGATGTTTAGCATTGTCACTATCAACATAACACATGGATTTCAAATCCACTTGTAATTAATTGATCTCAAAATGCTCAAGGATGAGTGAGGATTTATTCTGGCAAATTATGAGATGGTATGAACCATGAATGATGGTAAGGGTACAAAACACTACAACTTAGGGGATGGTGATTAAATGAATGAGAACTACTGTTTATCGATAGATTTTAATTATGTTAACAGTGAATCCAATTTCACGAATTAGGACAATGACTACTAAATCTCATTAAGCATCATAGAATGTGTGTCACAAAAAGTCAAAAGATGTAATTAACATTAAAAAAAATGAATAAGAAAAAATACATGCTACGGAAGCATAATGGTGTTAGGCAAGTGATTTCCATGTGAACACCTTGGTGTTAGGAATACATACTGCGGGAGCAGGAGCACAATGGTGTTACGAAAATGATTGCCGTGTGAGCACATTGGTGTTAGGCATATGATGTAGCAAGAAATTTGATGATCTAACTCTACCCTACTTTTGGGTGGAAAGGAATTCCTAGACTCAAGTGAGGAGGATTGAGAGGAACCATGAAAGCGTTATGATATCAATACCAAGACCTAGGCAAAGCTGGACATCTGGAAGATAGGACACTGTTTGATGTCACCGAGGAGAAAACTTTTGACTAGTGGTTAAAAGGGAGAGTAACCTCAGAAATAGTTGTAAGTCCACACGAAAAGGGAAAAGGAACTCAAGGGAGAGCTTGGAAAAATATAATGAACATAAAACGTGTTAACAAATTTTCCAAGTAATTAGACTGTTACATGGTTAATGTGTAATGTGAAGAAATGACTTCCTCAGGTTGAGGACTACATAACTATCCAAAGGATAGTAATTATGTTTGATTGATGAATCAATTGCATTATGAAAAATAATCGGGTATTATGATACCAATAAACACTATAAAGTGTTCCATAAATTGCATATTGTTACAATGCAAAAGGATCTATGGCTTATGTTTAAGTTGAATTATAATTTGAACATGATTCACTGAATAAAATTTGCGCTAGACCCGATCTTGTTGCACCGAGAGGCACTCTACAACCAAGTATGGGAGAGATCTTGTAACGTTATGTAACATTATGTAACGTTACGTAACGTTATTTTTATTAATAACAAATATTTTTTTTAATTATAGGACAAAATAAATGTCGACGAGAAAAACCACCTAATATGGGGAAGATGTTGTAATATTCCTACCTAACAAAACAATAAAAAAGTAAAAATTTAATTATCCATAAAAAAAATGTGGATCAGGGAAAAAACACAATATGGGGGAGATGTTGTAATGTTCCTACCTAACAAGATAATAAAAAATAAATAATTGAATTATCTGCAAAAAAATGTTGGCCTTGCACATGGTTATGTGCAAGGCCTTCTAAACAACTCATGGTTTTATTGTACATGGTTTAGGAGGGCCTTCGAGATGGTTTTAAAACCATGTGCAAGGCCTCCTAAACAACCCATGGTTTTATTTTACATGGTTTAGGAGGGCCTTGCAAATGGTTTTAAGACCATGTGCAAGGCCTTGCATATGGTTTCAAAACCATGTATGAGGAACTGTTGTAATGTTCGTTCCTAACAAAATAAAAAATAATGATAAATACTATATGTCGGCCATAAATAATATTAAATATTAATAATAATAATATTATATGTGGACCTTAACATAAAATATGTGTCTTTTGATTTGAATCAAATCAATGGATACCTAAGAAGAGATTTGATCCCTTTCAGCACTTGATAGAGCCTAGGATTTGGATCTACGCTAGTTACAGGAAACTGTGGGTCTTGAATAATGGAAACTTAAGAAGATACAAAAGGATCTCAGGGGATCCAAACATAAAAGACAAAAAATATGAAAAATGATAGAATAGAAGAAGGAAGTTGGTTGAAGACAGGAACACCGAGGACGGTGTTATTTCTAAGGGGGAGAGGATGTAACAACCCTCTCGCATGCCCTACATATTTTGTAATTACAAATGTTTATTGTACTTGTTTTGGTGAGAAGCTCAAGGCCAAGGCCCCACCAAAAACAAAACCTTGCAGCTTATATCATTTAATTACCTAACTGAAAAACTTAGGAGACGTAAGACAATGGTACCACTTAACAAGGTGCAGACAAAAAAACCACTAGAGCTAAAGGTGAACATTTAGGGAGCCACAATTCGAGGAAATATTCTCACTTATCATCTTGATCATGGAAATGATAGAGATAGGGAACTCACCCTATGAGGTATTCTTACTTCGTTGAGATACCGCAGCCTAGTTACTAAGCATATTATGGCTAAGCCATGATGGGAGAAGTTGAATACATCTTAACGCCGACATGAAAGAGTCAAGGGTTAAAGGATTAATGTAGCGTACCCTTTAAACCTCAAAGCGGCTATATGTGAAGAGTGTAAGATTTAAACTTCATTGTTACTGCACAAGAGTCTATCCCATTAGTGGCAGGTTTTT
>LPNX010967583.1:9061-19068 GCA_001517045.1 Pseudotsuga menziesii | reverse complement strand
CAGTATTATGGGTTATAGAACCACTTGCAAGAATTTGACAGGCCACACCCCTTTTAGGCTGGTATATGGACAAGAAGCAGTTATGCCCATGGTGTACATTGTTCCTAGCCTCAGAATATTTTCCTTCACAGAGATGGATGATCCAGTCATGTTGAAGTAAAGGCTGGCAAAGATACTGGAACTAGAAGAAGACAGAGTCATTGCAGGTTTCCAGCAGCAAGTACAGAAAGCTAGAGAAAAAGTATGGCATGATGGACACATTAAGAAGAAGCATTTTCAGAATGGTGATCTTGTGCTCTTATATGACAGTAAATTCATGAAGTTCCCAGGTAATTTCAAGACACATTGGAAAGGACCATACATAGTTGAGAAAGTTACTGATGGTGGTGCAGCTCTGTTAGCTAAATTGAATGGAGAAATTTTGCCCTCCATGGTGAATGGAAGTAGATTAAAAAAGTACACGGACAAGCCTGTACCCCCTGATCAGAAGTAATAGCAAGAAGAAGAGTCTAAGTACCAACAACAATTGAAATTGGGTACTAGACTATAATGAAGCTATTCTTAGAGAGCTTTGGCAGATTCTTGGAAAACTCACGAATTGTCGAAGGCTATGGAAGAAATTCTGTCGTGGGCCGAAGTTCAAAGTTCTGTCAAAACTTGTGTCAAGTTGTGTCGAAGGTCCTTATTATGGCAAAGCTGAAGCTAGTGGTTATGCCGAAGAAGAAAGGTGTGTCGGAGCTTAAAATGCGACTGTTGAAAAAAATCAGATTTGGCAGCGCCGGTACGTAAACTGTATTAGCTGCCTGTAGTGATGAGATTTTGGGAAATCTAGCACCGTTTGGACAAGATCTACCGCCGCTCGATCATATTTGGTGTCTTTAATGCATAGTTATGGCAGAGTTGGTCATTGGATTCTATAAGAAGACACCCAGACCTGCGAATTTTGCATTACACATTTTCTTGAGTTGATTCCATGTCAGCTGATCGCGAAGTACAGGAATTGATGAGAGAATTCAGACAGAGGGGTCTGCAGAACTTTATGAGCAACCCACCTGCATCTGCACCCCAAGAAGAGACTCCCCCAATGTCGAATCAGCCAAAATAGATACAATCAACTAGAAAGAAATTTAAGGCAGAAGTTCATTTTAAGCGGAACGAAGAAAGGCACAAGCCATCAGGAAAGACACCGGAGGATCCTGAGATGAATCCTCCTGGTTCGATAGAGCTCCCACCTGAAGGTTTTGAAGACTTCGGTGAGGATTAGAATGTTGCATCGCAACATCCACCATATCTTCTGCCTATTCGACCAGGAGTTCAGCCACCTCGGTGGACAACCAAGTTCACGTTCTGCACCCCTTTGCTGCCATAGGGTGTGAAGTTGGTCGGATCGATGACAAGAAGATTAGACTGGCTCAATTATGCAGACCACAATACGAATGATCGTGGGAAGTTTCCACAGTTCACATCTGCAAAATACTTGCACTCCGTCCATTATCCAGAGGCAGGAACGACGTTACTTGAAGTCAAATAGTGGGCTACTGGCTTGTTGAAGATGTTGAATGTCCCCCACTTTGGTCACAGCACGTAGGTTACCGTAGTGTTCAAGCAGTTATTGGCATTGGTGCATGATGGGAACCTTTGGATAGGAATCCAGAAAATAGTTATTGATGGAGAGTTGATTCATAGGATTACAGGCTTGCCGAAGGAAGGGCATGATCCTGGAATTGAATTCGTTGGGAAGCACGAAGATACAAAGCTGGCACAACACATGAAGGACCTCTTCGGTTTGATGAAAGGAAGGTGAGGGTATCAAACCTTGACAATTCGGCACCAAAACATTCGCTTCATCGCAGAGCTCCTAGCATGCAAATTAATGTGAAAGTGCAGACCTAATGAAGTACCTGCCCCGATTGTCAGTATTGCTGCGAACTGTGCCGAAGGCTACAGTTACAAATGGGCAGAGTACATTGCTAGAGAATTCCTTGAATATGTCCGCGATGCACAGAAGAAAGGTAGACCCTTTCATTACTCATGGTTTATTTTTATTTTTGCACTAGTAGGCTGGAGAGAACCTACCGAGGCACAGTTTGTTGATGTGCCTCCGCAGATGCCTGGCACAGCAAGGTACGCATCTTTTTGGGTTTCACAGGATAAATACTTACTGCAGATGACGAACTACGTGTTCACCTTCTATTCGAGGAGTATTTCCTATGAGATCCTGAAAACACCACGGCTCAGTAATGAGCTATTTTCTCAGTATGCGGGAGTTTCCACCTTCAAGGCTGACATGCATAATGTCTTCATCCAGGCCCGCGTAGATAACAAACATGCATGGTGGAAATTACCATACATGGTAAACCAGGAAGACATCCTCGTAGTAGTTAAGCAGTGGCCAGCTGAATGGATGAAGGACATAGGGACAAAGCCCAACATTCCAGTCCCTCCAGTAACAGATGTGGGCACAGGTCCTAGTCAGCTACAGTAGAATGAACCACTCGAAGAGAGCGAAGAACAAGATGAGTCACTGCAGAGTGAAGGTGACCAGAGTGGAGATGAAGAAGGTGATGATGAAGAAGAAGAATCGGTCAAAACCATCTCAGACCCCAATCGCCCAGATAAGCGCAAGTCTCTTGAAGCAGAGGAAGTGACTAAGCCTCAGCCCAGAAAGAAAGCTAAGGGGTTGAAGGGAAAGAATATCGTCGAAGAGCCTGCCATGACAATTGAAGAGCTTGATCAGACTCTGACGAAGTCTACAGAGGTATTGTCCAGCAAATGGGAATATTTTGCATCCACACATATTGATGCGCTCACTGGCGTAGCGCAGCGAATTGAAGAGCTTAAGGCGTTAGTGAAAAGATCAGCAACTAGTGCTGCAGCAAGCAGTGCCCCAGTAGGCGCACAGCTAGATACGAGACAATGGCCAGCCAGAAGCAATAGAGGACAAGTACCAAGTGCAGCCCTCATAATAACTAACCCAGCATCTCGATCGCAGATGAGAATGAAAGTTGAGATAGACTACACCAAATTGTCTATGTCAAAGCTACATCTGTGTCAAGAGGCACTCATGAAGGAGATCCGAGAATGAGACAGCTACTCACACATGCAGTTAGAGAATACCACAAAGCAAAGTGAGAGCCTCACAGTGCAGTTGGAAGAAGCTGAATAGAAGAAGAGGGAAGTAGAAAACAAGCAGGATACACTAGCGCGAGTGTTGGATGAGGCGTGTCGAAGTCTCCCTGACTTCGACATACAAGCTGAAGAAGAACCGAAGCAAAGAATCATCAAGCTAAAAGACTATGCACAGCAGTCTCGAAGCCAGATAGAAAAGATGAAAGTAAAACATGAGGCTCAGATTGCGAAGCTTCAACTTTGCATCATTCCTGAGAGTCCACCAGAGGTCAGGGAGCAGCGTCATAGAGATATTCAGGCCTCAGCAATGAAGATCTCAGATCTTATGAGTAGTGCATCAAAGCTGTTGGAAGAAAGTGTCAAGGCTTGGGAAAACTTACAAGACAACCCAGAAGTTGAAAAGTTGCAAGAAACCATCAAGAAGCGACAGATAGAGCTGGATGTAGTGAAAACATAAATTAATACATTGCCTTTTATACAGAAGATGCTTAAGGTGAAGCATAGAAATGAGCTCCAGCGAGAAATTGAGTCTTGCAGAAGGAAAGAAACACTATTGGTGAACTCTTTGCAGCCCCTCATTAACGAGGCTCTGGAGTTGAGCACTGCTGCGGACAACCAGCTTAAAGTCCTGAAGGAGTATGATGCATTTGCACAGGAAAAGGCCAACGAAACATTGGCAGAAACATTGCAGGAGATAGTGGAGAAGGAGCAAGCAGCCGAAGATATCATGCACAGTCTCAACAAGAAATTTAATATCTTCGCCAATAAGATTCTTCCACCAGAAAAGCAGCAGAGTGTCCCGGGATGGGACACTGGTGAGTCTTAGGGGCCTATTGGGGTTCAGACCTTGAAGGTCCTTAATTTTGGAAACTCCGTGGTTTTGGTGCGAAGCTTTTAAGCGGAGTTGCTTTCCAAAATAGTCTTAGGGGATTTGGGGTTGGGTCGAAGCCCCTATTTTTGTAAATGACCCATGGTTTTTGGGTACCCATGGTTTAATTTCATGGTATTGTAAAAGTGCACCTGTATAAATAGGCACTTATGTAAAGGAGTCAAGAAGGTTTTCTTTATGTATGATAATCTGATGCGAAGAAGCTAAGGTCTATTTTTGGGGTTAAGGTTAAGTCCCAGCTGAGTGCATGGATGACCTCTGCAGCTGAGTGCGTAGAGGTTTTTTGAAGAAAGGATCTACAGCTGAGTGCGTAGATCAGAACTGTGTGTTTGTAAATTGTTGAATATAAACCCAATTTTGTGGACGTAGCCCCTACACTGGGGGTGAACCACGTATATCTTGTGTTGTAGTGGTTCTTTTTATTTTGTGTTGTTATGTTTTTATGCATTTGATAAGTAGATGAATGATAAAGTAAGATAAATTGATAAGTATTAACTTCGCTATGAATTCCCAGTTAAGGGTTAAGCAAGAAACTGTCTTTTTATATAAACTGTGAAGCTATTTACATAAATTTCGAAGCTCTGTATTGCATAAATATTCATTGTTAAGACTAAAGGTACAGCAATATCCCTCTTTTTCCTGCAAAAACCTGATTCTACGGCACCCCATAGCCGTTTCGGGTGAGACTGCAACATTTTCGCAGGTTGTTGCTGAAAGGGCCAACACTGTGGGTTTGTTGGTTGGTGCGAAAATAAAAGCATAAAACCCGGGTCTGCCCTATGCCAAACAACAACTGAAGCATTGCCTCAACCTTCAAAGGGTCGACTCTTATACCCTCTTTAGAGACAATGAATCCTAACAAACGACCTGACTTCACACAAAAGATGCACTTATGAGGATTTAATCTAACTGAATAGTGCTTGCATCTTTCGAATACCAATCTCAAGTGATAGGGATGTCGCATTCTCATACGAGAATGAGAAACAAGGTCATCCAAAAATACTTCAATAATTGACTTGAGATTGTGGAAGATCAAGGTCATTTCCTGCTGAAACGTAGCTCTAGCGTTTTTAAGGCCGAAAGGCATTTTTCGATATGCAAACGTTCCCCAAGGACAAATAAATGCAGTCTTATGTTGGTCCTTAGGTTTAATCTGTATCTGATTATATCCAAAAAAGTCATCCATGAAGGAAAAAACCTCGCTACCCGCACACTCATCCAAAATCTGATCAATAAATGGTGTGGGGAAATTCTCCTTAGGACAGGCACGATTCAAATCATGGAAATTAGTACATATGCAAATCTCTCCCTTCTTCTTATCCACCGGAATGGGGTTTGAAACCCACTATGTCAAGGGAACATGATAGATGAAACCGGATTTCAACAGCTTCTCTATCTCTGCCTTAATCGCGGGTGATTTCCTTGGATTCACCGCACACAACTGTTGTCGAACAGGATTAGTGTTGGGGTAAGTCTTAATCTCGTGCTCGACAATACGAGGGTCAATACCTGGAATCTCGTCATAAAACCAAGCAAAAATATCACGGAATTCCTTAAATAGCTCGGTGTATTCTAGAATATTAGCATGGGAACATTCCGCCCCAATATAGACATTCTCTATCATGTCAGGATTGTGAGAGATGTTTATAGGAAACTTTGAAGATATGTTTGCCATGTTTCCATCAGCCATCAGACCAGGAGACCTTAATGGAACCATAGGACTACCAACTCTCTGACTAAAAACTGCCCTAAAATCCTCATGCTCCAAGCGGTCAAGCTCGGGAAGAAAGTACGATCTATGATGGATTTCCTCCCATGGTGGCTCAACTTCCGACATAGCCTCAATAATCAATTGATCTGAAGGCAAAACTGTATCGAGGCAGTCGTGTGCATGAGAAGACAAACTGGGCTGAGCATAGATCAAGTCCAGTTCCTACGCCCTAAAAATCGCTTGTTCCTCATTCTGCACTCCGGATGTGGAAACATCCTTCTCTATATATGGAAATAACGACTTTAGGAACCACTCGAGGAGGAACTCCGGCGGTATAAAGGCTTTAATTAACCTCTTCCATCTACGCCACTCTTGAATATGATCAGAGATATGTGTGGCTTTATCTTGTTGAAATGTCAATAAGAGTTTAGTACCAACGTCATAACACACTGGTAACTGGAAGTGGTTAAGAAAAGTCATCACAAGGTCGTCGAACAATGCAAAATCTCCCCTAGGTAGCTCTATATACCATTTCACGGCAGGCCCTGTAAGGGTGCATTGAAATAGCCTCAAACGAATGGAGTCCTAATGTAAAGAATTTGAAGAGCACCATAGGTGAAACGTAGTAACGTGTTCGCTTAGATCCTCTCTCGGTTTTCCCTTGAACTTAGGTATGTCTAAAGGAAGCTTGGTAGGGACAGCCGGCCAAGCCGGGTCATGAGCTACAGGATCGTTCGTTAATCTCGACAAGTCAGGAAGATTGAGCATTGCAAGGAAAGGGATCCTAGGATGATGAGGTCCATGGACTGCTCCCTGATTCATATAGGTCTGATTACGACCATGGCCTTGTCCATAGTGCCCTCCTCCCATATGACCTGTATAGGGTGACGTGGAAACACCATAGTGTGGTGTACCTTGACTATTAGGAGCTACAAAGCCATAGTTAGGAGAGTAAGCAGGTTGTTGATACCCTCCCCCATAAGGTGAAGAACCCTGTTCATACTACGTCGCATAATAGGGTCCGTAATTCATCGCATGCGATGTCCCATGGGACCCTCCGTAAGTAGGAACATATGTTTTGGAAGTAGGAATATACATTCTGGAAGTAGGAATGTGACCTCTAGAAGTATTAGCATGACCTCCCGAAATGATGAGAAGTACATGAAGCTAAGACACAACCGGTCTAGTAACCACAGTACGGACATGACTCGTAGCAACGTTTCGGCTCGAAGGACCACATGGATAAGGTGGAGGGTGAACATTTGAAGAAGTAGGGACTGAGGACAGAGGGACTTGAGTAATAATGTACATACTATTCCCTATCGTTACCCGTCTCGGGTTCGGTATCCTAATAGGATCGCTAACCCTAGACCTAGGAGGAATATGTGATGTGACTTCCACCACCGGGATGGAAGGTGCAATGTGACTAGTGCTCCCAAACCTCTCCACATGGTAAGGAATGAAAGTGCCCCCAAGCATAGTGTTAGGCTTGAAGTAAGATTCAACATGAAATCCCAAATCATGTGTAGGAAAACCAGACATACCATAACTACCATAGCTAGTGCTTGCGGGTTCAAAATGAGTCTCGGCATTCCATACTGGTAATGCGTCAATGGGGAATCAACCCTAGAGTGAGTAGGTCTATCATGAAAGGTTCTTATCTCAGAAATCACAGGACCTAACTCAGCCAAGTCAGGTGAAGGATCATAAGTAGGAGTAAACTCCCCATCGTCAACACGAATGGGAGAAGGTGGTTCAGGAATATCCTCTATATGGTCTCCTATGGTGTGTGAATCAATGTGTGAGATAGTTCGCTTGGACTATCTAGGTCTCTCTCCCAAAGGAGGAGGAGAAGTAGAAGGTGGAAGTGCTGCTAAACGACAAGAATGGCGAGGAGCCACACCCGAATCCACAATGACTCAAAAAATAAAAAAGACTCTCTATTTACACAAACCCTAGGCAAACTATCATGCACAGAGCAACCACTAATAAAATCTAAAGCCAAATGCAAGCAAACAACGGCTGGATAAGTGAGCTCCCGAATGAAGCAAGTATGTCTCTCCTAGGAGAGGCTTGAGACTCCCATACACAACAAGCGGAGGTACGTAACCAATTATTGTGGTCCTCAACTTCAATGCATAAAGCGACTATGCTGTTTGACCCCAACCTAGCCAGGACACCCGCACAATAACCCCTGCAAAGTACCCCCTCGATATCCTAGGTAAGGCCACTAAGGTCACCTCAATATAATCAATGCTCAGGCAGACAGTCGCAGGCGGGATTGACCATATGGGTAGGGTAGCAAAGCCCAAAACTCTCGAAAGAGCCCCCATATACAAATACAATCCTTGAAATATCTCCAGTGCTACTCAGTTATGACTAGGGGTCATCCCAATCAATAACCACTCACACTGCCTTGTGCTTAACTCCCTTTTGAGAGGAGGATCCTGAGAAACACTGGTTATACCAAGGATTTCACACACTCACCTGGATAGACACATACATGTTGTTGTTTAATGGTCTTGGAGAATTTACTCACTATGAACTATTCCAAGACCCTAAAACCTAAGCCTTTTGGTGCACCCTAGAAAATAAAAGAGTGTAATTCATTTTAATTTAGCATTGATTTTAATTGGCTTTATTACTCAAAATAGGGATATGACCGTGCAACTAATGGTGTTATGACACAACATGAAGTAAAATGCACACCTAACAATCAATGCAAATGCATTGTGTCCATGAAAACAAGGTATGCTACTACGTGAATGCACAATTTTTCTTCAAATGATGAATACAAGCTTTCCTATATGAAGTCCTAACTAATAATCCAAAGCAAATCTAGTGCAAGTACAATGCAAAATGAAAAATGCAATGCATGATGATAAGCAAATGTTTTTGGATTTTTTGAAATAAAATGAGATACAAAAAGCAAAAGAATGATTCTATGACCCCTAGACTCTACAAGCACACTCAAACAGCAGTCAAGCAAAGCACTAAGGTAAAATAACTCTAATGCACTAATCCCAAACAAAAAATCGAAAATGCCATGACAAGAACCTTCTTAAAAAAAAATTAACCTAAAAAAAACGTTTCTGGTCAGAAACAGAGGTATAAACAGACTCAGGCAGTGCCAAAGGAGACTCAACAAACATCAAACTTCACCCAGCAACCATTTAAATTCCACAAAAAGGAAAAACTAAGGGCATACACGACTGTTCGCAGTAAACCCGCGTGTATACGTGGAAATCACAGAGAAACCCGCATGTATACGCGACTGTGAGATAAAAACTTGCGTACATGAAGAAAGGTGCATAAAATCAAGGCAAACAGACAAGATGAGACAAACTTCACACCAATCAGACACTACTAGGCGTACATGCCCCCAGACCCGACATAGAAACAAGAGAGAAAGAGCAATTCAAATTCATTGAATGCCGATAAAACAACCCCCAAAGGACAACTACTAGGAACTCCCTAGCAGAGTCGCCAATTCTATTATGGAGATAAATTCCTATGGCTTGGGGTACCACAATAGACAGCTTGACTCCAGAAATCAATCCTTTCCAATATGCAATAGAAAGTAAATGTCGAACACTAAATGATTAGACCTCGTACCTTATTCCGGATGGTTGAAGTAGATCCCTGTTGAGCTTTCAAACTTCAGCTTGAATTGATATATTACTTCCTCAACAACAAGTAAACAATACAAGCATTCTATATATCATGGTGTTAGATCTATTCTAGCATATATAATCAATAATGTATAAGCATCTGACATAATCCAATGGATAAAATATTCATTCAAACACACATTATTGGACAAGAAAATATCTTTCTATTAATATAAATAAGAGATTACAAGATACAACCTCTAACAGCACGTCTTCCAACCGGAGAAACTGAATCCCCCACTTTGCCCTCCACCACTTCAATCCTCCATCTCTCGATAGCAAGCTCACAAGCAAAAGAAAAGCTTGGGAAGAACACACTAGTGCTCCAAGGGACAAAGGGATGCAGACTCAAGCATAAGTTCTGGCAACAATGGACTATAGTTTCTTTGCTCTCAATTCTCTCATATGCCTTCAATGTACCGTAGAGTTCCTTATATAGCTTTTCAAAGGGGTAATGAAAGGTCGAATCCAAGCGATCTCAAGGCATAGGGAAGGTCTGGAGCCAAGTGAGTCGGATCCATGTTAAGGAAAACTCCAAAAGGATTTGGATTTTGTACACATCTCGATGTACGTGTTTTTAGTGGTCAAACCCATGTATATACGCACT
>LPNX010967577.1:73491-140877 GCA_001517045.1 Pseudotsuga menziesii | reverse complement strand
CGCATTCTTTTCTTCTACGAAGTTACCTCCACCCTAACAAAAAGGAGAGAGCTCGATTCACTCAACAATGAAGAGAAAAGTTAAAATTGGTTGTTGTCAGCGCCGTCACTTAAGCGACGCTTCCTCACTCGCCGTCGCTTAAGAGATGGTTAACCGAAGGTTATGAGGATAGCCGTCGCTTAACCGACGCGTCTGGCCACATTTACAAAAAAAAATTCTATCCTTGTGATTTTTGGTAGGTTTAAAAGAAAAAATCCATGCGCCGTCGGAAGTAACCGTCGGATTTTGGATCGAAATGTAGTAGTGTTAGTAGAGAAATTTGCTATGTATTCTGCTTCAACCGTGCTAAGAGAAATACTGGACTGTTTCCTACTAAACCATGAACTCATAGCAGACCTCAAACAAAAGCATATACCTGATGTGCTTTTCCTGTCTGAGATACTTCCAGCCCAATCTGCATCTGTGTAGCCATACAATCTATACTCATGGCTACCATCATAGTATAGACCAAAGTCTATAGTCCCTTTCAGATATCTCATCACATGTTTTGCAGCTACTAGGTGAACCCGTCTTGGTTGAACAAGATATTGACTTAAGGTGTTCACAGCAAAACAAATGTCTCGTCTGGTATTTGTTAAGTTCATCAATGACCCAATGATCTATCTGTAGTGAGTCACATCCACTAACTCTAATGAGTCATCAGCTAACAGCTTCAGGTTGGAGTCCATGGTGTGGCCATGACTTTGCATTTCAACATATTGAATCTCTTCAATATCTCTACCACATACTTTTCCTGGTTGAGAAAGATTCCTTCCGAACTTTGCCATACTTCCAGACCTAGGAAATAATGCATTAACCCAAGGTCTTTCATCTCAAATTCTTCTGCTAGTTTCTTCTTTCTTTCCATGATCTGGTTCTCATTCCCTGTCAAGAATAGGTCATCCACATATAGTAATAGAATGACAGGTACATCTTCTACAACCTTGTAGGAAAGGTTAGTATTGACTTTACTCTTGGAAAATCCCATGCTCATCAGGAAACTATCTATTCTTCCATACCAAGCTCTGGGAGCTTGCTTCGGGCCATAGAAGGCCTTCTTCAACTTGCATACTTGATTCCTTCTATCTTCAACTTCAAATCCTCATGACTATTCGATGTAAAACTCTTCCTCAACCATACCATTAAGGAAGGCTTGTCTTTACTTCATCATGGAAGAAACTATCATGATAGTTTTGATTGAAGTGTAACTTGCTACCTGGAGTAAGTGTCTCTTTAGAATTAATTCCCTCTTTCTGATAGAAACCTCTAGCCACAACTCTTACCTTACTTCTATCAGCAACATATCTTATGTTGCAAATCCATTTGGAAGATACCACATTCTTGCTTTCCGGTTTGAGTACTATATCCCAAACATCATTCTAGTATCACAACATCTTCTATGAGTTTGTCTTCTCAGGTCATCAACATATCCTAGTCTTCTGCATTCAACCTTGAAGGTTGGAACCCACTTTACTCTTGGTAAAGTCTCGATCCATCACAAAGCTATCCATCATGTCGTACCATGTCGAACTCAGATATAATTTTCTGTAGTCACTCCCCCTGAAGTGGAGTATCATCTTCCCTCTTCATTTTGTACAGGTGGTTCTATGCTTGATATATACTGGTCAATAGAGTATGTCAAGTCATAGTCTATTCTTTCTGGGGAGAATCACTAACATTGCTTTGTACACTTGTTCCATCATATCGTATACATCGTTCCCCATGATCAACTATTATTCTTTGATCATAGCTTCTTTCATAGCATTTTTTTCTTCATCTTGAGTTATCTCTTGCACCGATGGTGGTCTTCATCCTTCAAGGTGGATCTACCACTCTCTGAAGCTCTTTCTTCCGTCATGGTGTCTCTGACCCTGAGAGATTTAGATTCATGTTTATTGGAGTGGATCTTGAATTGTCATCACTTGTTCTTCGGAACAAGTCTCATCCTTCTTTTCTTGTAGGATGTTGTTCATGACCTTTCCTACAATTCAAACGCACCAGTTGCATGGTTAGAACTATTTCATAAAACATATGCATAACGACAAATTATTATGCATCATGCAACTGTTTAGTCAATACAACATTCATCCATATCTCACATAAACTTTCTAGATGCCTTCCATTTCCACCATGACATTATTGAGATTGTGCACTAATCCAATATGTTAGCAAAGAGGTTTGATAAGTAGCCATGGAGAGTTGTATAGCACAATGAGCTACTTACCCATCACATGCATATTAGCAGTATACAGTCATTAATGCAAAAAATACATCAACTGAATATAATCAAATGTATAACAAAACATTATCATGAAATGATAATTGAATACTTATCTTTATTTGTTTCATGGGTATACTCCTTCTTGAGTATTCCACTTCATCGTCTTCTTCAGCATCGTTTCTTATCCAAATGCTGAGGTGGATAAGAAGTTCTTCAAGAGTTGAGATCTTCATATTCCTCATTGATTGAGGGATCTTCTTTGGAAGATTGGGAGCTTGATCTTCAGAGACGAGCTTCTTCTTCTTCCCAAAGTCTGCTGAAAGTAATCACTTCCTTCTGGAACACATTTCTTAAATGAATGAATTCTATGATCCTGGGAGGCCATTCAAGGTGGCCATCACCACTTCTCCATTATTCACTTCTTCTTTCCCGGCTTGAATTTGTTCTTTGATTTGAGAGATCCTTATGACTGCATGGTCTCTGCATTCTAGATCTTCACATTCTTCAGCTGGTTTCTTAAGGTCATATTTTGATCTATGTTCTTCCCTTCAAATAACTTGGTCAAGGAATCAAACCTGATCGATGTATTTAGGGAAGACACTTGTAGTACAAGTTGATTCGTAACTGAATCATCAATGATCTTCTAGGATTTGACCAAGTTCTTCTTGAGAAAGGCTTCTAGCCTCATCTCCCTCTGAGACTGGAACCTCTATGCTCATGTAGGTGTCCAATCCATTTTCTTCAGAGAGATCATATACTTCTAGGCTTGGAAGTTGTCAACTTCACCAAGCTTATCATCAAGTTGATGTCATAGATCACTTTGAAATGAGAACCTCAAAAGAACATAGCAAAGGATTAGATCTTACCGATTTGAGGTGTCCGTCCTGGTTCTGGAGCTGGCTGATCTAGGGTTTGTCACAGAAACCCTAATTTCAAAAACTTGGAATATTTCAGATTTGATTGGCTAGACAGATAGATCTCTTCAAATGGAGCTGTCCAATGTACTCCATTTCTGAAAACAGTGGAGAGAAGCTCCCGGAACAGGAAGCCCTAATATTCCAATTTCTTCAGCATAAATTCTTGTTAATGTTTCTATGATATCTCCGAAATTTATGCTCCTCTATGTCTGAAATTTTGTACTAAGGTAACCTCGCATGGCCCTGATCCAACATCGTAGGTTTCATCAGAATTGGTTTCACCATTTGGGATTTATGATCCTTTTCCCAAGGTGACCTGTTACAGAACTTTTCAGAACAGCGAAGTTGTACGTAATTCCACGTATCACTGGTTCATCTTTTGAGTCTGATATTCGGACCATAGACATTACAGTCCGTTCCCTTTCTGGAACATCTTCAGGAATTCCATTTGGACCTCTGTAGCCCAAGATATTTCAATTCTCCCCAGGTGTCCTGTTTAGGGATGAATTCTGGAAGAGGCTGGAACCCTAACTTGGAGAGAACATATCTCCTGGAATACAACGAATCTGAGGATCAATTTTGGACACATTGTTCATCAGGATTTTATCTTCGGCTCCTATAATTTTTAGCTCCTGATCCATCACCAATCTCAGAATATAGCCAATGTACCAAAACGTAGCAGTTTTAGTATTTAGGGTTTTTCTAGCTCGGGGTCAAACTAGGGTTTGACTTTCCCAGAGTTTCACCCAACCAAATTTATTGATCCAGGTCTCTAAACTTCGGTTTTGATGAGGAGAAAAATCCTATGCTGGTCTCACTCAAAAATTCCTCTTCTGTAAAAATCCCTAATTTCCACATTGAAAATTGAAAATGCTCGGAATCGAATTCCGCTTCGACAGAAAGATGCGCCCTTCAATGGAGAGTCATCCTAGCATACTTTTGCTGATGGATTGTGGAGAGAGACCCAAAAAGTAAGAAGCCCTAGCTTCTGAAGCTGCACAATGTCTTCTTCTCAGGTTAGCTCTGATACCATGTTAAATTTTCATATGCTTAGCTAAGACATCAGTATTTCATTTCATTTTCATGACAAAAGCATATAAACAGGATCACTGAAAGATAGACAAGCACAGCCATAAAAAAGGAACACAAAGATTTATCCTGGGAAAACCCTAAAGGGAAAAACCCAGTAAAAGCTTCCTCAATATAGATTCCCCAAAAAGATAAAAGATAAAACCAGCAAGGAGATCAAAGCCTGATCCTCCTCCTTCTCCAGCTACTTCTCTTCTCCACTAATGCGCTACACAAGTGAGAGTGTGTCCCAAATGAGGAGCACTACACCTCTATTTATATTCATCCGTTCACTTAAGTTAACTCATTTGACATGTAGGCTCGAGTTACACATGTAGGCTCAAGTAACCACACTAAGGTGTTGATTACTCACCTTTACAATTAGAGGGGACTACCTCATGACTCTTATTAGTTCTTTCAATTAAGAGCATCGAGGTACAATTTAATACAAGTGGTTCTCCCAGTAGGATCACCGGGGACCACAAAAAGATACATATAGAATATTCTTCGAAGTTACAATATTTCAACAGTGGATTCAAGTCTAATTTCGGAGAGTGGTTGGACTAAAAATCTACCAAAAAAGGGAAAAAGGTAAAAACTAAAAAGAAACAAAGGTCGTCCAAGAACAAAAAGATTTGTCCCCGACAATGGCGCCAAAATATGTTGTCCGTCGATTGCACACCAGCAGCAGAAATCAGTTGAAAGCTATCTCCTCACTTGAGAAAGTGGGAGAGGTGTGACCTTGGGGGCAAGCACAGAGCCAGGCACTGTCACCTACTCCTAGCTCCTCCGTTTAGGCTAACTCCTAATGAAGCCAAGGGGAGTAGTCCCTAACAAAGAGTTTTCTATGGCTCAATGTTTAAGTTAAGTTTTAGATGTTTTGGATGCGGATGGGTGTTGTTTAGGAGTTTAATGTAATTAGAAGTGTTTGTTTATTAAGAGAATGATGATTAACCAGAAGCAATCCACGTTGCTAACAAGATATTACACAGATAAGCAAATATTCCAGACTAAGCATTCAGATATAAGAATTGAAATGAACCATAGACAGTTGATCAAGATAGAAAATTATTCAGATATAACAAAGGACCAGTGCCTTATGGAGTCAATGAAATGCGTGAACAAAATAGAAGTTTAGGAATTAAGCTAGTGAGTATTAGATTGTGTGAGTGCTCTTGGTAGATTTTAAGAATTTTAAATGCTCTTGATTAGGGTGTCAACAAAGGTTTGTCAAAGCCGGGAGACTCTTCTAAGTTCGCTCCGTTGAATACATGTCAGGCCTGCCCAGTATCCCTAGGCTGGTATCGCAAAGATTGACCAACTAACCGAGAATCTAAGACAGCGGGAGGTTCCGGCGCCTCTACTAGGAAGTACTTTGGAAGAATCTCTACAACGCCGGTGTGTTGGTTACGGGTGTTTAAGTATTATTAAGTTACTCTTATAGGGTTTAAAGATCCAGTGTCGTTTCTGGGTATTCCGATCTGGGATCGGTCATAGCATACTTCGGAAAGGAGGGAAAGAAGTTAATTAATTAAAGGGATGTGTGTGTTTGAAGGTTTTATTAATTTAATTAATTAGACTCTCCGACAAAGAGCGCTTTTGACCCCGTCTTATGATAGTGGTTCAAGACACTTAGCTAATCTATATGCAGCTAATGCAGGGATTGTGCAAACCTAGGATGCTCTCCAATAGAGAGTGCTCTTGACTTGTGCTTTTGCAAGTTCAAGAGTCTTAAATAATTAATTGATTAAACAAGCACAACAATTATGAAAGTGGTTGATTAAACTCTCCGACAGAGAGCACTCTTGATCCACCTTACGGTGAGATTCAAGAGATTTTGGTTATTTTTATGATTTGACAATTATATAACAAGATACCAAAATGCAATAATAAATCTAGCAATTAGTGTTTATGCTAAGGAACAACTAGCAATTAACAAAAAATGAATACTAAGACTAAGCAAAGAACTAAACTAATTGCTTAAAGGAATCTACACTAAAAAATCATGAAAAATGACACAACACCCTTCCCCCAAATAGGGGAAGTATAAAAGAAAGGAGACTTGCTCCCAATAGCCATTTTTGTTAGTCTTTTACAATGATGATGTGTTCTTTGCTTCTTGAAAGAACAGGAAAAGAAGGGGATTGAGAGAAGAGGGAGAGAGTCTTTTTGTTCTTTTGCACTCCTTGCTTGCTTGTGGCCTTTGGGCTCTCCTTCACCTGCCTGAAACTAAGAGCTCTAGACATACACTTGTTATAGGATTAGTTGATAATAAATAACTTGAAAATAAATCTACAAACTAGATAAAAACAACTACCCAAACTTACCGAAAAAAAGGGAGAGAAGAGGAAAGAGAAAGGCAAGGTAAGAGAGGGGGAAAGGGAGTGAAAAGAGAACGAAATGCAAGTCAAAGAAGGCTGGAAACTAAGGGAGAAAAATGGCTGCAAATCATAGAAATAAGGGTGCAAATGAGGGTGAAAAATGCTGAAAGTACAGCCCAAAAGATGGTCCAAAAAGAGGATGGAAAGGGGCTGCAAAAAGTGGAAAAATGAGGCAAAAGAGGGCTGTCCAAAAAGATAAAAAGTGGAGAAAAGTGGACAGCGAACTAAGGGAAGGAATAGCTGCAAAAAGAAGGCCTAAAAGGCTGCAAAAAATAAACAGGGCAGCCAACCAGGGCAAAAGCTAAGTGAATGAATGTTCACTTTAGCCAAAACATGCCCTAATCCCAAGGAAATAAATATTTTATAAAAATTTGAGCGATGGATAATATGAAAGAAACACTCAAACCTGTGGTACTTTGATGGCATTTGGATTCTTTTGGATCTTGAAAATTTGGAAGTTTCCTTGGCTTTGAGAGGAGAGGATGCACCTGAGCTCAAACTCCTACTCGCTTCAATGAGATGACCTGCACAATTTCAACTCAATACTTGCAAACAATGGATTAGATCATGTATGTTTGGTAAATAAAAATATAAAGAGCATGTCATACAACCGAATAATCGATGCTACTTTAATTTATAGAAACAAAACCATAAGAAATCAAATTGTAACATCAAACGATCAATCTTACGTGCTTATAGAAGCCTTCTAAAGCATGAGCTATTATCCAATCCTAAGCAATAAAAGACAAAAATTGAAACATTTCACCTCATTCGCTAATTGTTCATCCACATTCACACACCATGTATGCCTCCAAAGCCTTAAAATTTATTATATGGTTGCAAAAGCAACAAGCATTACAGTAATTCAACAAAGGTTCTTTGCATAAAGATCCATCATAATAGAGCTCAAAGAGCCTCTATTTATACAAAGAGAGAAGGCTAAAACCCTAAAACCAAACTAAGAGTAACACTGGAGTAATTGAATGAGCTTGACATGATCATTTGGAGTTGAACTGAGCTGCAACTGAGTGTTGGAGTAATGAGGGGGGTTGAGGTGGCTCATCCTCCTTCGTAATGATCACCCAACCAATAGATAACCCACACTTCAACCAAAAACGGATTTAACCAATGAGGGCAAATTTCTGACTGATAGTTCAACTGCTACATTTCGATACTTGATCTGAAACTGACCGATATTGATTGGAATCATCATAAATGCTCTGTGCCATGTCATTTAGCCTTTTATTTTATTCATTTTGGTTAATTTTGGAGAGCTTTTTATTTTCTCCAAAATATTCATTTTTAGTATTTTAATTAATAATTTCTCCGTAAATGACTTTTTTGAGAAATTATTAATTATGAGGTTGAATGAACTTCTGAAACTTGGAGATAGTTGGCTGGCTGATCATGAATGATTTTTGGCTTAAGGTTAAAGCCTTCAATCACTTAATTTGGGTTCCGGATGACTAACTTATTACAAAATGAATTTTTCCATTAATTATGGAAAAATTTAATTAAAAACTTAGGGAAAATTAAAAGAATTAAAAAATTAAAATTTTTTCTCCATTCGAAGAAAAAAAATTTCAATTTTTTTTATATGTCCAAATGACTTAGGACATGACCATGATCTATCTAAAAAATGTCTAGTAGGTTTATAACACTCAGTTGGGCTTTAATAACCCACCAAGGCCTAGAATTCAACATCGGGCATTCCAGCTTTGGAGGAAGCGAGAGAAAACTTCGTCAAGTATACTTGGCTAAAGGCAAAGCATAATTGTCAGGGGCAAAAAACTCCGTGGAATAACTTATTTGAGATTCTACGTCTTAGGAGACCGAACCACTCAAAAATACCCTACTAGCACATTTTATTACAAACCCCGCGGGGCCATGGTCAAAATTATTCAAATAAAAAACTGGCTAGCCAATATTGGCTAGACATGAAGACGGATCAACTGATACACTGGAATCAGACTTTAAACAAGTCTGTCAACCGGCGGCTCTTGAGGTAACCCAATTATGGTACAACTAAGTGGATAGCAATATCTTTGAGAGTTCTGGATTCCTGTGGATATAAAGGCACAATTCAAGGTGGAGTTTTGAATATATCAAAAGGTATCTTGGTTGTCATGAAGCCACACAGAATCAGGAACCTGTATAAACTTGAAGGGATGATGGAAATCGATCATGATTTCCATGCAACAGTAGCGTTAGATGATGTGGCTGATTCCACTCATTTATGGCACCAACGCTTCAGTCATTGAGCAAAAAAAGGAATTAAGGTACTTGTTGATTGAATGTTACTTCCTTGTTTAAAATCTGTTTGATTTGAAGTTCTGTGAACATTGCATTTATGGTAAACAAGCTAGACATGAATTTAAATCTAGAAAATATACTAGTAAAGGTATCCTAGACTACATTCATGCTGGTCTATTGGGACTGTCCCCTACAACTTCTTATGGTGGAGCGTCCTATTTTGTAATGTTCATAGAGGACTTTTTTAGAAAGGTGTGAGTCTATGCTTTGAAGAGAAAAGCTTATGTGTTTAATGCATTTAAACAATTTAGGGTTATGGTCGAAAATAAAATTGGTAGAACAATCAAATGTTTAAGAATGAAAAAAAGGAAATGAGTTCACTTCTTCATAATTTGAAAAATATTGTAAAGAAGTTGGGATTGCAAGACATAAAACCATTGTATATACTCCTCAGCAATAAGACTTTTCTAGAAAGAGCAAGGAGCATGCTCAACAATGCCAATTTGGGTCAATCCTTTGTGGGAAGAAGCAGTTTCTATTGCTTGCTATTTAATAAATCGATTAACGGCAGTTGCAATAAATTGTAAAACCCCAAAAGAGGTATGGAGTGGTCATTCCTGTGATTATTCAAATTTAAAAGTCTTTGGTTGTGAAGCTTATGCTCTTACTCCTAAAATTTAGTGTTCTAAGTTAGACCCCATATAAACAAAATGTGTCTTTGTTGGTTATGATGATGTAACAAAGGGATATTGGTTGTGGGATCCTATTGCCCACAAAATCATCATTAGCAGAGATGTAGTTTTTAATGAATCTTCTCTCATTAAATCAGACATTGTAAAAGTTTATTTGGAATAAGAACATGTACCATTGGAACAACATATTCAGTTGGAAATCCAATCTTCTACTGACTCAAGGAAGCAAGAAGAAGTTTCTGATAATAAACGAGTCATAGACGTTGAATAAATTCAGGAAGATGTGGAAATCCCACAACCAACACCTATAAGGTCAACACGGGAGAGAAATCCACCTAAGAGGTATTTTGATTTTGTTTCATCCATTGCAATGTTTACTAATGATGGGGAACATTCATTGTTTTGGGAAGCAATTGACAATACTAATGGAAAATGGCAATGGAAGAAGAGATGGATTCCCTGGAGAAAACCAAAACTTATGGTAGAACTTCCAGAGGATAGTTGATGGTAAAGTTGAAAGATAGAAAGCCATATTGGTCGCAAAAGGATATTCTCAGATGGAAGGTATAGATTTTCATGAGGTTTTTTCACTAGTAGTAAAGCTTGTATCTATTTGTATTGTCTTAGCACTAACTGCTCTGTTTGATTTGTTTTGTGCATCATCGCAAAAGAGGATTAGTTTGCAATCTCAAGAAACCATTGTATGGACCGAAATAGTCACCCAAGCAATGGTACAATAAGTTTGATTCCTTCATGGTGAGCTAGAATTATACTAGAAGTGAGTATGACCATTGTTTGTATTTCAAAGTTTGAATGGCACACTCATTTTCCTAGTGTTATATGTTGATGATATGCTTATTGCTAGTAAGAGCATGGACGAGACCAACAGGTGAAGGCTCAAATGGCTAGGACTTTTGTTATGAAGGATCTAGGAGTTGAAAAATAGATCTTAGGTATTGAAATACACAAATACAGAAAAATGGTAAGCTTAGGTTTTCACAGGAAAGTATGTTAAAAAACTTACTTATGAAGTTCATGATGGATAATGTGAAACTTGTTAATGTCCCTTTTGCTTCCCATTTTAATATTTCTTAAGATTTATGTCCTAGTAGTGATGAAAAAAAGAATTGTATGTCTCGCCTACCTTATGCCAAAGCAGTAGGAAGTTTGATGTATGCGATGGTATGTACTAGACCTAATATTTCACATGTAGTGTGTGTTGTCAGTAGGTACATGACAAATCCAAGAAAAGAATATTGGAGTGTAGTGAAATGGGTGCTTCAATATCTTAGAGGCACAAGTAACTATTGCATCACCTTTAACAGTAACAATGATTATGTATGAGTTTATGTTGATTCGTATTTTGTAGGTGATTTGGACAAGAGAAGGTCTACTTCAGGTTATGTATTTGCTCTTAAAGGTGGAGCTATCGGTTGGATGTCAAAGCTTCAAGAAACGGTTGCTTTATCCACTACAGAGGCAAAATACATTGCTTCCTCACATGCTTGCAAAGAGGCAATTTGGTTGAAAGGTCTTTTGAGTGAACTTGGCAAGATGCATAACAATATATATGTATTCTGTGATAGTCAAAGTGTCATTTATTTGGATACAAATCTGGTTTATCATAGTAAGACTAAGCATATTGATATAAAGTACCATTTTGTAAGACAAGTCATTGATGCAGGTGGAATAGATATGAAAAAGGTCCATACTCAAGAAAAATGTGCATACATGTTTACAAAACCAATGTTGTTAGAGAAGCTACGGTGGTGTTTGGCTTCACTTGGTTTGAAAAAGAGGCTATGACTAGGCCTAGGAAAAGTACTAGGTAAATTGTTGTCATGGTGGAGATTGTTAAATTATGACAACAAATTAGTTAATAGTAATACAAATATTGTTTATTTTTTATAAATAAGGATGGTTTACCTTAACTAGTGGCAGTTCTCTTAACTATGTAATGAATCTAGTCATGAGATTAAATCAATGTATCTTGAGAGGTGCGTGATATGTGAGATATTGAAGGAAAGCCTTCTAATATTCTCCATTTAAAATAAAATTACCATTATTTTTTCCTGTGGATGTTTTTCTCTCAACCTTGGGGTTTTACCATGTAAATTCTTGTGTTTGTATCTATGATTACCGTTATTTTTTGCATTTACTGTTTAAATTTGAACTCTAGTTTACCAACATTAACGACCCAAATTATATGTACTTAACAATAGAAAAATGCATCCTATGGCAACCTTAGCCTTGAAAACCCAATTTTAGGATTATTCTCGCCATCCAAGAAGCCTTGGACCTCTTCTATATAAAATCATAAAATAAAACAATCCTCCATATAAAAACATAAAATAAAACAACACAACTTTAGATACTACCTCGACCTTTACTTTTAACAAGCAAACATTCGAGAGATTTAGCAAGGATTAACAATAATTTATTTCATCACAAAAGATCTGAACAATCATATTTTCCTTATTAAAGATTCTCCCACTTATAAAATTGTATCTTTGGACATCCCATATGTGTATATTAATGTTTGGCTCGTGTAATAAAGAGATATTTTTAAAAAATATAGTATTCATAATAAAGATAAGCATTTTCCCCACACATAGAGTGTCTCGTGTCTTTTTTTATGTTATAGTGGTATTTTTTTTTTAATATCTATTATATAACAAAGATGAAATAGTAGTTCGGTGGTCTAACTCAAGTGGTTGAGTGCTTTGAGCTTTATGCATTAGGTCTTGGAGTTGATCCCCTGCACTTGTTGTCTCTACTGTGTACCTTACTTGAGGTCCCTATCCAGTCAAGCACCATAATCAATGTCAATGGGTTTACATGAGGTGTCATCTACAAAATGCAATAAAGTTCCCAAGGGTTTCCCTGCAAGAATTATGCCACTTCTTTATGATTCTTTTCAGCAACGTGCACAGAATGATGCCACTTCAGAATCACATAAGAAAATCAATGACTCCTCTTCAAAATCAAAAGAAAATGAAGATGAATTTATACAACAAAGGTTCCACTTGTTTTTTCCAAGCCTGCCATAATACCAAGGGAAGAGATCATCGATAACAAAATAGAACCAGTGTTTGATATGACAAGGAAGTGATCGTCCACATTACATATTACTTGAAGCCAATACAATTTAAGAGTGTTGAGTTCCTAAAAGAAAGTTCAGCATCGTCCACTTCAATTCAAAGTTTGACATGCCAACATTATGATCGAGTTGGCCCTATTGAAGATCAGTGTTTTGATCTTCATCCTTGCAAGCATTGTGGAAAGCATACCCACTCTTCAGATAGACGATTCATGTTGAAGAAACTTGCCAAAAAGAAGATTCACTATGGGTGGATTGCTTCTTGGCAATGGTCGTCAACATCTAAGAAAATTTATATGCCATACTGAAGAGTTCATTCACGAGAATCGACACATCTTCCAATTGAAAGATTTTCTTCTCCTCACCTTGTTCGTGACAGGGGGGGTGATTGATGGTCAGAAACAAGCAAGAGAGAATAAGCAAGCCGGAACAAGTGAGCTTGAACCGTGCTAGAGCCATGCTCCACTAAGCTCCATTTGGTTTGTGGTTAGCCTAAAACCACCCATTTAGTATAATGAATTAGATTCTACTAGCTTTTGGAATGTTCCAAAAACCTATGAGCTTTAGATCCAAGTTCCAGATTTTGTGGTCATCATTGAACCATCATTTAGTCGAAGAATTACAAGGTTTGCTAGCCTTCGGAATGTTCCAGAAACCTCTAAGAGAGAACCTAAGTCAGAGCCAAGTTCCAGAAAACCACTGAGCTAGAATCAGATTTATCGCCAAGTTCCAAAGTTTGTGGTCAGTCGTAAACCACCCATTTAGTAGAAGAGATCAACTTCTTCTAACCTTTGATTCAAAGAGCTTCTTCAATGATTTGTAGTTGTCCTTTTATAGATTGCATCTCTCTGTTTGGACCCACATACACCCCTTTAGATTAAGGTGGGGATTGTTGGAATACTTAATCCTTTAGGGTTAGTATTATTGTATTTACTATTCATGTGAAGACCAAGAGTTAAAGTGAATAGGTAAATACATTAAGAGAATTCTAGGAGATACCTTGGAAGATGAAACCAAGTGTCACACTCAATGAACATTTGTTGATGAGAAATACAATCTCATGCTTCATCTATCTTGTGTGTATTTGGTTTTGTTTATCATTTGATTGTGTTCCTTTGTTAGGAACCCTAACAATTACCCCCCAATTTGCATAAGATGTTCAACAAATAGAATACATCATCCAACCAAGGACCTTTCAGTTCCTCATCCAAATCAAGGAGTCTTCTATCTAGTTTGATTTTGCACTTTCATTTTCATCATCAAAGGAATTTGTTTGTAAAATTTTGATATCCATTACACGTGTAAAAGGGATAGCTCAAATGAGTTACTCGTGTTATGGTAACTTTGGAGTGTTTTTTATCTAGATGAATTTAAATCCTACTGATTAGAGTTTATCCTGGTTTTTTCACTTAGACCTCCAAATCCAAATTATGTTAAAATGTAGGTGCCTCGGGATGGTGTTTTATTCCTTCGAGTGTGATGTCAAAAGTAGAGCCAGTCACCATGCATGACCCTTTAGGTTCCTTGGGGGTATAAAAATGACAAAAAAAACTATGTAAAAGGGTGTTAAAGGGCTCGCTTATTAAAAGAGGAATATTCCTAACACCTTTCCCCTCTCATATAGGCATTAAATCCCTCATCCATGGGGGCACGGTAGTACCCTCTCTCCTCCCATGCACCTAACTCATGCATGTGTCTGCATGCTCCTTCCTCTTGGCATGCATTCTCCTCTATGGTGGTGCATTTCTCTTTCATGGGCATGGGGATCTCCTCCTTAATCTGGTGCATTTTCCTTGCATGGAAGTTGACTCCCACATGTGGTGCACCCTCATGGTATTAGGGTTTTGAGTCTACATGTGGCGCCCTCTCTTCAATTAACATTGGTATCTCCATTTGAAGTGGCTCTTTCTCCTTTCATGCAGGGAGAAGATCACAAAATGACATTTTCCTTTCCGAAGAGGCCTCTTCTCTCTCATTTGTATTGGTTCTTATTGGAGTTTGTGCTCAAGATTTGTATACTTGTATTATTTTGGAATAAATCAAGAAGACTTTGGAAGTCAAAGAGGTGTTGTGCAACAATTGTGTGGATGCCATTGTCTATTCTTCATATGTGAGGTAACTATGTTTTTTTATATGCATGCTTCTACTTGCTTCCTTAGGCCTTTGAAGGGGTATTATCACTTAGTAGGATAAGCTTTCATTTAGATAGTTTTCTACTTAAAACTTATTGTAGATTGCTTGAGAGGTTTTAGATCTGGATTTTTTTTCTGTTGTATAGGTATTTGTTCTAATCCTCTCTTGTAGGCAACACCCGGAAGCAGTAAGGAGGAATATTTCCTCTCCTTTTGTATATAAAGTAATTTGTAGGTCTTCATCCATCAAAAAGTGGGGTATTAGACAAGTGCAATCCCCTCATGCTTGGTGGCTTCAACGGACTAGTCCCTCGACACACCAACTTGGATCTCCATTTCCCACTTGAAGGCATTCCAATGTCTCTCCATTGAACTTTCCCTCAAAGTAAAATCTCAATTGGTAACAGTATCTAGGTGGCTTCAACGGACTAGTCCCTCGACACACCAAGTTGGATCTCCATTTCCCACTTGAAGGCATTCCGATTTCTCTCCATTGAACTTTCCCTCAAAGTAAAATTTCAATTGGTTATAGTATCTAGATCTACTTTGTTTTTTAATGTTATGTTTTCAAGTAAAGCTACTAAATTATTAATTTTAGCACTTAGTATTAGTATTTTAATAAAGTTTAGATAGTGTTTCATTTGAAGAATTGAGTGATATAGTTCACTTTCCATTGCCTGAACAACATGTAGATTTATTTCTAAACTTCATTTAATTCTTACTTTTCATGTGCACTTAACCCCCTTAACCACTGGTTTAAGTGGCTATTTTTTCAAGGCAAGATAGACCTATTTAAAGCCTATGTGGAAGCTAGGTAGCAGCCTTTCATGAGTAATTTGATAACTGCCCTAACTATATTTTTTGACAGGTTTTTAGCATCCCCAAAGGGATAGCTAATTTTCAGAGAATTCAAGGTCCATCCGGCAACCTTCTCTTGGTCATTTTGATCAATCATTTCTACTGGTTGTAACCTAAATTATTATCGAGTTATAAAGAATCATCAGGATCTCCAAAGGTCCTTAGGGGAAATTGTAATAGAAAGGGAATAGCGGCCTAGGTCACCATCCCTTGCATCCCCCCAACCCCAAGAGTCACATTTTTTGCACCTGTCAATTTCAGTGCATCTAATTTTGCATGCTAAGTTCATATACTAATTCCAAACTTAGATTAAACCACATTTAAGGGACCATACTAGGTAGTGACCATTGTTGGGTTCCATCGGGCTACACCCTCATTTGGTGTACTGCGTTTGACATCCCCCGGTGACTTCGATATGGTCCCCTCTTCGTATGGGACCACACTTGACATCACTAATCACATACTCATTTCCACATACCTTGCATATATCGAAACTCTCCTTTCTCCTTTACAATCCACAAGTATCAAACAGTCAATCCTTAGACCAAGAAGATTCACAATTCAATGATTCATTTCCTTTTTTTGTTCCTCCATTTAACAAGCAAGTCAATCCTTGCTCCAGTGAGTTCACAATTTGGCTTTGCTTCTGCTTTCTAGTAATCAGATAACTTTCCCTTTCTACTTGTAAATTAATCTTATACTATTAGTTTGCAAATTATTTCAAGTTCCACAATCATATTATTTTTGTCCAATGGATAAAGCATTGATCTTTATTATATACATGTTGAAGCTTTGATTTTCTTAATTTAGTGATCAAGCTCTTTTGGTTTACTTGTCATATATACTGCTAGATTAATTGCTTAGTTTCTTTTATTAACTCCTAAGTTGTTTTTTCCACAGTGACTATCCTTAAATTTCTTAGAGTCTACCTCCCTTGACTTTTATTTAGGAGTTGGCCTAAACAGAAGGAATTGAGTAGTGTGGTGACAATTGCACCTGACCTGTTGGATTTCCCCCAAGGCCGCTCTCAGTGAGTTGAGATTTTTCTCATGTTTACATACAGATATCCGAAACAACAATACCCAATATAAAGCATGGGGTGTAGGTGTAGGTTTTTGTGCATCTAGCCAAGTAGGGATAGCGAATGAGGTCCAGAATACCAAGTATATCACAAAAGTAACTAGTTCAAAGACTTGACCTTGCAACCTCTTACTTATAATTCACAACACTTAATCACTCAGTTTAACATATTAGGTTACTGTGAGCAATACCTTAAAAAGCACTATAATTGTTTTACATGTAAATTGTTTACAATATAAACAATCTTAAAGCAGTAATATAAAAAAGAAATTCTGATCCAGAAGATATGGCACTGTGTTAAGAAAACAGTCGATTGTTATCGAAAGACTACTGTAATAATATCAATGATCTACAACTAACAAATTGGATTTGATATTGAATGCATGCACACATTCCTTTGGTCTTAAATTACACTTCAATCAAGTCACACAAAATTCAAGACCGCCTCAGGAAAATGAGAATTCATATGACAGGCTCAGGATACCACTTTCAAGAGGATTTCTATATTACTACAGGATCAACACTCTTTTCTTGCAGTTGGATGAGTGCAAGCTGGTTTGCACTTTCTGACTGGTAGATATTATGGAAAGGTTATTTTGTTGGTGTCCATATTTCATTTGTAAGCTTTTGATCCTGGGTGAATGGATAGATAATTTTGGCATGTTATTTCAACCTACGTTTGGCTTGCTGCCTAACCTCGCATATGCATTCGCTGCTACATATCGAGATGAGGATCAAAAGGAGTATGAAAAACTTGCCACATTTAGATACATATAGTTGGGACAGCATGCCAATTGAGATTTCTTCAGAAAAATTCAGATTTGAGAGAGATTTCTGCCTTGAAAAACTATAGTAATATCTGAATTTCTAACTAGAAACCTCAATGTCTTGAAAAACTAAACCTGTGTATATGTCCACCGAATAACTCCTCCCAGAAAAGCAGAAATAAGAGTGTTAATGTAAAGCTTGTCACCTTGATTTGTTTTTTCCTTTTTCATGCTCTGCAGTACTCCATGCAGATTCAGGGAGGGCTTTTTAAACCCAGTCTTCCGCTAGCAGCAACTTTGGTATCACAACTTTGTACCATCCTAAATAACAACAAATTTAATGGAGAGTGCATTAAGCAATGACTGGGTGATGCCCAGCCAGCATAAACACAAATACAGTAGCCTTCACATTAATATATACTTGAGAATATATAAACATTAATTTACTTTGAAAGGAAAGCAGAAACATATACCAGAAGGGATTGTTTGGCATTATGGTGTTTCAGAGAGCACTGCACTGCCCTGCTCTGCTGATAGAATTGACAAAGCTTGTACGGAGTTCGTGACATTATATTTTGATTCGATGATTAGAGATTAAAGCATCTATTGTACGACCCACCACCCATAAAAGAAAAGTAATATGACCGACCACCCTTTAAAAAAGGGTTCGGTCAGTGATTGCTGTTTGCAGTGACTTACAGCCAAAGCAACAAGCTCAAACTTCGAAGTTATAAGGTTGAAAATATTCCTTTTGTGTGGATTGACTGGTTGCCATTATGCCTTTCCTAAAATGATTTTAAAGGGGAGTGATTCATAATTTCATAAAACAAGAGTTTTTTTTTAAAGCTTAGTCTTTGTTTAGATTGCGACTACTACCTATTTTTATCAACAAAAAGAATGAGCTAAGAAGACAAGAGTATTGTATTGTATGTTAGACTTTTGTATAAAAAATGGACTTGGAAGGAAATGATCCTAGATATAGTAAAGTTAGTTATATATATATAATATATAACTTTATTTTATTTAAACTTAAATATATATATAAATATAAAGTTTAAAAAGAACATATATCTAATCGATCTATATATAATATAGATAACATGAAAAATAAATGATTACATTATTAATTTATATAATATGAAAATAAATAATTACATTTCTTAAAGGAGTCATCAAAATCATTATATATATATATATTAATTTGTAATGATTTTTTTTCATAATTATGGTTGTTTTATATTATCAAAATTATTGTTGTTAAATATGTTTAATATTTATATAACTAAAAAGTAAGTAAAATTTGTGGCTTCATATTAGATTTCATAGTTATAAGACGATGAATAACAAATATACTTAAACAAATAAATCAAATTAGTCTAGGTTTGTATATTTACATTCTTATGAATTGATTTAACGAATATTATATGACAAAACATATAAAACTAATAGAAATTAAGGTCATTGACATGCGCCAACAATTGAGTCCCCTTGAGTTGCATGTTGCTAGTTTTGCTTGTAGATGGGCTAGTAGAGTCCTCATGGTGGTCAGATGTAATAAAGTCTTCTTAGATGGAGGGTAGGTCATGTTGAGGGGTAAGGATGACATAAGCAATGAAGCATGCCACTAGGTCGAACAAGGAGTTGAAAGCAACATGGAATTTCAATTGTTTTCCACACAAGATAATCAAGGTGAGCTTGGGTTCTTTTGTCTAAGTGCCAAAGGCCTAGGAAGTGGCTCCTTGATTCCAAAGCATGTTGGTTTCTTGCTTTGATTGCCTCTACTTTTGTTCATTTAAAAATTTTCTTCTAGGATTCTCATTCTAGAGCTAAGGAGGTGGCCATGCCCATGGCTTCCACGATATATATTTTTCACATTAGGTGGAGGCCCTTCCTCAACTATTAGATTTCCCCCAAAACATAGCAACAACAATTACAATGGGCGTGTCTTCCTTCTTCAAAGTTTCAACTAAGCCTTTGAGGACATTTAGATCTCCCAACACTCACCAAGTTCTTCCAAAAATTGGGGCTTTGCAAGAGCCAAAATCATCAAGCAAGCACCCACTCAAAATACAACACTATAGTCTAAGCCCCAAATCCAGAAAAGGAATTAATGAAAACCATCTTTGTTCTCTAAATATCCCCAAAACCATTATGATTTCCCATGTCAAATGAGACGTAAGTTAAACATTGAGCATACCACGAAATGTCTCGACAAGAGGATTTGATAGAATGATACATGAAGTAAATAGCATTGGTGGCGTGCAATGATGAGGGGAGTAAGAGGGGTGGGGACATTTACCCCCCTCCCATCACATGCATTTGATATGACAAGTCAAAGGGGGAATCCTTCCTTGGTCCTAAAATGAAGGAGAGGTTTGAAACTTTGGTCCCATTCACATCTTCTAGTAATAAGTTTCTTTCATTTAGGGTGATTCTGACATTTGTAAGTTTGTTTGCATCCATGTTGAAGTCCCTATTGACCTCGTAAAAGGAGACTCCATGGAAGCTCTAAGCTAGGAAGATTTCCCTATGTACAATTGTTTCCATTATTGTTTCTTTGGGAGGCTTGCATGACAAGACAATCGAATCATAAAGTTAATACATTTTTCCTTTAGCACGAAGATCCATTGGTAGGAAACTACAACCTTTGCTTCGTGGTTAGTCATCATGCCAAGATGCCATACTAACTTGGTTACTATTTGTTTAACAAAATTGAAGAATGTCACACCAACTTTGCCGCAACAAAACTAAGAATGAAATCTTTTGCCATAGTAAAATTTGTAATTTTTATGAACATCGCATAAGATAACATCTACAATTCTATCAATAGGGTCTTCCTAAGGTCTTGCCTAGGTGGTTATTTATCCTCCCCGCTCGAATTCCTACAACCTTTGCTTTTGCTTCGTGGTTAGTCAGCATGCCAAGATGCCATACTAACTTGGTTACTATTTGTTCAACAAAATTGAAGAATATCATACCAACCTTGTCACAACAAAACTTAGAATGAAATCTTTTGCTTGTAATTTTTATGAACATTGCATAGATAACATCTACAATTCTATCAATAGGGTCTTCCTAAGGTCTTGCTTAGGTGGTTGTTTATCCTCCCCACTCGAATTCAAATCCCACTTCTGACATGTTTTGCTCTTTGAGGGCCAATTGTTGTTTAGGTTGTGAAATATAAGAAATATTTACTCTTGTTTACGAGTTGGAGGGTGGGGTGCTTTGTTGCATATAAAAAAGAAAAGATAACAAGAGAAATTTCTAGTTGTCCACCCTCATCCTCATTATGATGACGGTGTAGGTGCAAGAGTAAATGTACATTTCAACTTTTAAAAGAATGGAGGGTCGTACTTTTTCATTATTATGAGTGTTGGTGTAAGAATAAGTGTGCATTTCAACTTGAAAAGAATGAAGATTCGTCCTTTGCCATTATTATTCATAAATACTTAGATTGCAAAATCTTTTTATTTTTATATTAAATAAAAAATAAAATAAAAAATTCTATTATTATAATATTATTAATTGTGAATAAAAAGTATTTTTTTAATAATTTAATTATGTAAAAAAAACTTAAAACACATATACAACAAGCTTTTAAAAGTTCCATGTATTCACTAAGATTTAAAAAATTACATGTATTCATTATTTTATTTGAAAGGTGACATAGTGATCATCGTTAGGAAATGAAAAAAAAACTAAAAAACTAAAAAATTATTGATTATAGAAAATGTGAAAAAAAACTAAAAACTAAATAATTATGGATAAAACATAAAGAAAAACATCATTTAATTAAAAATAAATAAAATTGAAATATTTATTATTTATAAATAATTAAAATATATTAAAATATATAAATATTTATAAATTAATAGAATTTTATAATTTGTATAATATATATTAATCTGAGTAGTTTAGTTAGTTGGATTTTGTTTTTAGGAATTGGTTGGATTTTTGGAGACTAAGATTATTAAAGTTAAGGTTGGAGGTTTAATTCTTTGAGTCTTTCGAAGTTAAGCACCAAAATAATAATGACAAAGTGATGCTCCTTCAAATAAGCCTCTTGAATTATATATATATATTGAAAATTAATTATAATTATGTACTTCATTGTGTACTTGATTATAAAAGTAGATATATGATATCAACACAATATTTCTTGAGACGTAAAATATAAATATATTTTAATTGAAAACCATTGAAATAAAAAAGAATAATTTTATTATTTTATAAAAAGTATAAAATAAAAAAAGATTAAAATACAAAATATTATACTAAACATGAAATTACCTAACAATGTTACATTGTTATATTGTTATAACTATGTGCTTATCCCGAAAAGTAAATATAGAATATTAAAGCAATGTTTCTTGAAAGTTAAAATGCATAATTTATTGTTGTATATATGTATTTCAATTTAAAATAATTGGTGAAATTTTTCATTGTTGTCTTGATTTAATACCAGTATAAATTTATCTTAAACTCGAATTTATCAAACACTTGGAAAGATTCAATTTTTAGAGATTTAAGTTAGTTTTTTACACAATAAGAAAAAATTTCACATTGAAAAATTCAATCCCTCTTGTACTTTTATCTTTTATTTATTATGAGCTGACATAAAAAATTATTACTTTTTATTTTTTTAATGTAAATAATTATTTTAATTTGATTTTAATTAGTTAACATAAATTTTTGTTATTACTATCATAAAATAAAATAATTTTTAAAAGATGGCATGTTCTTAATACATGCCTTGGTCTATGCTATTCCAAGGTAAGCATCTATTATTTGTTTTGTATGCTTCTTAATGTGAGATTAAAGGATTAAGAAATTAAGTTAGATATTATTATAACATTTATATATAAATAAAGTGTGTATCTTTCTTAGTAACTAGGGGAATTTTGAGAGCCCAAAATAATAGGACTTTTGGATATCTCCACTTATCTTTTACTATCTTTTTTAGTCTCTGCACATGTTTTTATATGCATAAATTTTGAGGAACAATATTTAGATAAAAAGGTGAGATTGCAAATAGATATCAAATAGATGGTAATGGCAACATGTATTTATTTGATGCAACATGCAATGGTGAAAATAGGAATTGAGGTTTGGGGATTTTTTTAGTGTTGAATTCAAAGCAAATAGTGGGCTCAAATAACAAAGTTGAGTGTGTGGCATTGAAAACCTTGTACTTAACTAGGAAAGAAGATGTATAGGACTTGCAGGTTTTTGGATACTCTCCCTTTGTGGTTGATTTTAAGAACGGTAACAATTGGTGGGAACCGGTGCACTTTCAAAGGAAGCACTTCTTTTATCAATAGGGAGAATCATATACATAAGGAACCATAAGGGTGTGAAAGAAGTAAAAAATGCAGTACTTAATTTCATGACAAGATAGAATATGATGATATGCTTAAATGAAGTAGATTCTGATTTTGTATTTTTCAAATCTCTTTTTTTTTAACAAAAACTATAATTTTCTAGATTGTAATCATGAACAATTTTAGAAAGCTTTTTTTTTTTTTAAATAGATGGTAAAATGATGAGAAAAAATAAAATAACAGTAATATCAATTATGAAATTGTAAAATTTTCAGTCAACATATAAAAACTAAATACAACTCACACCTAATGTATATGTTTTATTTTTTTCAATATAAAAATAAAATTTTATATATATATCAAACGCCCTTCAATCATATAATTTCAATTTTGTAGAAGAGAGGGCCATAAATGTCACCACATCTTGGATGGCATCAATCTTGGGTCTTGAAATCACAAGGGAGGGCAAAAATATTTGGTAAACAATTTATTTTTTTCAATTTATAAAAAAAATTAAAGAAATGGATGCAAAATGATAATAAAAAAAATGCTATTTAGAAAATGGGTGTAAAATGATTAAAAAAAACGTTAAAGAAAATGGCAGCTATTAAAATTGAAACCCTAGAAAAATGTGTTGTCCTCACCAAAAGTGTTGAAAATCCTAATTTTCACATCTAGAACAAGCTTAAAAATATGTTGAAAATTCTAACTAGCTTGACACCAAAAACCAACTTTTGGGCATTTTTTTCCAATCACGATTGTATATCGAATTCAACGAGTGGTTGAAGCAAGACTATGGGTGAAAAAAGCCAAGACGTACAACCATAATGAATCATCACATGAGTGTGTTGTATGTTGTATGGGAAAAAATGTGTTACCACTAATGTGCACAAGGAAGAAAATGTGAATCACAAAGAGAAAAGTGAGGGTGTGTTGTATGGGAAAAAATATGTGTTACCATTAATGTGCACAAGGAAGAAAATGTCAATCACAAGGAGAAAAAACATCATAGATTAAAAACTCTCGAATAAACAAGAGAAAGTTCACAAAATATGTGGTACAATGTTGAGATCACAAGAGAGAGGGATTAAATGGAACCATCAACAAACCCTAAACCAAGAACCACTAATAAACACATCATAAAGAGTAGTGCAGATGAACTTATGAATAAGAAACACAAGATACAATGCCCACATGCTAAAGAATCACATGCTCGTAAGACTAAATAATCATTTAGTATGAATTAATTATATGATGAAATGATACAACTTTGAAAACTACCTCTCACACATCTTCAAAAATATTTTCATCATGCAAGAATGATGGACATTAAACCAACCCATCAACCTTAAACCCAACTCTCGTTCTACCTTTTTAGCGTAATTTTGTGTTAAACTTGTTATGCTTTCTTCCATTTATGTTGCCATTTTTATTAATTGATTAAATGTTTTGTGCTAGTTTAAAACCATACATTAATATTATTGTCATGTTACATTATTGAGAGTACCCATCTTGTAATGGATTCAACTTCCATTCTTGGATTCCCAATTGTTCTCAATATACTCATAGTTGCTCTAAATTTGATACTAATCTCACGAGTTGGTTTAATACTTCTTTTATTTTATTGTTTTTTGGTTGTTTATATAGTTTGTTAAGTAACATAATTTGCACTCCAAAATGTTGTACAAAATGTAGGTCATGGCACCTATCATCATGAATGTAGAAGTTAGACCCCTTCAACATTGATATTTTGGGTTTCTAAATTCACTATGTTGGATTTATTAATGTCAAGATTTCAAACTAGTGATATGCATTTCATCTTCAAGATAACTCAAGAAATATAAATCGGGAAAGACTCCTCCAATATTATCTTTTTGTCTTCGTTAATATCTTTTCCATACCTATATGTGATATGTACCATAATTATTAGGATTATTAATCCTCCCTTGTCCAATTTGGTCATATGTCTAAATCAGGAGTCATGTCTAAATCAAGAGTCCTTCCAGTCTATTTTTAGTCACTAGCACCATTGGGCCTAATTAGGGCACATGTTCCAGTTACTAAAGTGTGGGGAACACTAATTGAGGCCTACTGCCACTAATTGCACTTGCATGCATCGGTTTAGGAGCCTCCTAGATCAATCCCTACAATTTAGGAGCCACTGGGAGTGTCGATACCAACCCAGGTCAGTTGAGTTGAGTTGGTGATTAGTCAAGCTCAGTTAGGAGTCAGTTACATTCAGTTATAGTCCTCTGCGTTCAGTTAGCGTTAGTTTTGCATGGCTGCATGCAGGAGAGGCACATTCCTCACCTAACACAGTCAGTTAAGCTTAGTTAACACTGAATTAAAAACTTGAGTTGTGATTTAGAACTTCGATGAACTCTGATAATGATTTAGACAAGGTCAGTTAACCATTTAGTCCTCCGATAATGATTTAGACAAGGTTAGTTAACCATTCAGTCAAGTAGAGTCTAACCAATTTGAATTTCCTCACATATATTCGAATTGCATGTGGCTATTTAGCCATTGTATTACATTGTAATTATTATCCAATTACTTTTGATTAATGAAAGCATTCACAGCTGCAAGCCTTTTGCAATGTTTCATTCTTCAATTCTTGAGTAAAATTGTGTGATTTATTTTGTGAATTGTGTGTTGATCCATAGATCTATGTGCTCAATTTTAATATGGTATCAGATCCTTGGCGGGACAAGGCACTTCTCCTCCTCATATCTCCTACTAGATCATTTTTTTTAGCAAAATTGCTCCTTCCAGCTCTGCACCAGAAGCCGAAGGTTTACCACTTAATACCCCAAGTTAAGGAATTGTTGATCAAGCTTGCTTGATCAACTATGTTGGGTGTTGTTACAGATGATTTTACCACACATGGTAGATCACACATTTATGGCTTTCCCTGTCCCTTTGCAGACTCTTTGGACCCCATGGACCATTTTTGTACCTTTGATGTTTTCAAGATCATCCCTAAAAACACCTATTATTTGTTATACACGAATTTTAAACCCTTTCTCGTGTATACACACGGATATAACCCTTAAACCTGCGTACATCGGGGTGTGTGCAAAAGGCCAAATATTTTTGGAATTTTCCTTGATGTGGATCCGAGTCACTTGTCTCTTGGCCTTCCATATGCCTCGAGATCGCTCGGATTTGACCTTCCACTACCCCAGTGAAGCACTATATAAGGAACCCTTTGGATACATTGAAGAGGAGGAATTGAAGAGCAAAAAAACTATAGTCCATTGTTGTCATAGCTTGCTTATACTTGAGTTTGCATCCCTTCGTCCCTTGGAGCACTTGGTGTTCTTCCCAAGCTTGACTTTGCTTGTGATATTGCTATCGAGATATGGAGGATTGAGGTGGTGGAGGCCCAAGTGGAGGACTCAGTTTCTCCGGTTCACAGACGTGCCGACAGAGGTTGTGATTCATGTAATCTCTAATTTATATTAATAGAAATATCTTTTCCTGTCCAATGATGTGTATTTAAATGAATATTGAATCCATGGATGCTTTTGATTGCTTATACATTATTGATTATATATGCTAGAGTAGGTCTAACACCATTATATAGCATGCTTGTCTTGTTTGTTGTTGTTGAGAGAGCAAATTGTTAACACAAGCGGGATTGGAAAAAGCTCAACGGGGATCTACATCCACCGTCCAGAATAAGGTGTGTATCGAGATCATTTAGTGTTAGATTTGTTATTTCTCTTGCATATTGGGAAGGGATTGATTTCTGCGGTTACTCTATCTGTTGTGGTACACCCCAAGCCATAGGAAGTTTTCTCCATAACAGAATTGGCGACCATACTAGGGAGGTTCCCAGTCATTTTCTTTGGAGATTTTTTCGGCATTCAATGCACTTGAATTGCTCTGGTTTCTCTGTTTCTGAGTTGGGTCTAGGGGCATGTTTGCCCAGTAGTGTCTTACAGGAGTAAATTTTGTCTTAGCTTGTCTGTTTGCCTTCTTTTTATCTCTTTTTCTTCCTGTACGCGGGTTTTTCTTTCATAGTCGCATGTACACACGGGTTTTCCCTGAATAGTCAAGTATATACGCAGATTTACTGAGAACAGTCGTGTATACCCTGATTTTTATCCTTTTTGGGAAGATTAAGTGTTGCTGGGTGAGTTTGGATGATTGTTGAGTCTTCTTGGATGATTTTGGAATCTGTATACATCCCTGTTTCTGACCAGAGACACCTTGTTAGTTTAAATTTTTGAAAATGTTCTTGTCATTTTATTTTCTATTTTTTGTTTTGGGATTAATGCATTAGGTCTCTTTTACCTTGGTGCTTTGCTTGGGTGCTGCCTGGTATTGCTTGCAGAGTCCGAGGGTTGTAGAGTCATACTTTTGCTTTTTATCTCATTTAATTCAAAAAATACAAAAACATTTGCTTTTTGCATCATTATGCATTGTTTGCATTTTGCATTTGCATGGTACTTGCATTAGGTTTGCTTGGAGAATAATTAGTCAGATCTTCATATAGGAATGATTGCATATTCATTTGAAGAAAAAAAATTTCACTTCACGTAGTAGCATACCCTGTTCCTCATTTGACACAATGCATTTGCATTGATTGTTAGGTGTGCATTTTACTTCTTGTTGCATCATAACATCATTAGTTGCATGACCATTTTCCCTTTAAGTAATAAGCCAGTTAAAATCAACGCATAATAAAATGAATTACACTCCTTTCTTTTTATAGGGTGCACCAACAAGACTAGGTTTTAGGGTCTTGGCATAGTCCATTGTGAGTAAATTCTCCAAGACCACTAAACGAAACATTTATGTGTCTATCCAGGTGAGAGTGTGAAATTCCTTTATATAATTAGTGTTCTCAGGATCCTCCTCTTACAAGGGAGTTAAGCATGAGGCAGTGTGAGAATTTATTGATTGGGATGACCCCTGGTCATAACTGAGTAGCATCGGAGATATTTCCAGGATTGTATTCATATCTGGGGGCTCTTTCGAGAGTTTCAGGCTTCGCTACCCTGCCCATACGGTCAATCCCACCTACAACTGTCCGCCTGAACATTGATTATATTGAGGTGACCTTAGATGCCTTACCTAGGTTATCTAGGGGGTACTTTGCAGAGGTTATTCTGCAGGTGTCCTGGTCAGGTAGGGGTTGGACAGCATAATCGCTATATGCGTTGAAGCTGAGGGCCACTATAATTGGTTACGAACCTCTGCTTGTTCTGTATGTGGGAGTCTCAAGCCTCTCCTAGGAGAGACATACCTGCTTGATTCGGGAGCTCACATATCCTACCCTAGGCGAGACATACTTGCTTGATTCAGGAGCTCATGTATCCTACCCTTGTTTGCTTGCAATTTGGCTTTACATTTTATAGGTGTATGCTCTGTGCACGCTAGTTTGCCTAGGGTTTGCGTAATTAGATCGAGTCTTTTTATTTTTTGAGTCATTGTGGATTCGGGCGCAACGCCTCGCTGTTCTCGTCATTTAGCAGGACTTCCGCCTTCCACGTCTCCTCCTCCTTTGGGAGAGAAAAATAGATAGTCTGGGTGGACTACTTCTCACTTTTATTCACACACTATGGGAGATCATGAGGATGAGATTCTAGAGATGTCCTCTCCACCTCATGAGGTTGGGGAGGAAGATCCTACTCCTATATATGATCCTTCATCGGAAATATCATCACAATATGGTTATGATCCCTCATCCATAGGTTGTCAGTATTGGTTTCCAGGCGACGAGACTCATTATGAACCCATAAGCACTAGTCATGTTCGTTATGGCATGCCTGATATCACAGCACCCGATTCGGCACATCATGTCAAGTCGGAAATTGATCCTAGCACTACGCCTAGGGGGACTCCTATTCCTTTCCATGCGGAGAGATTTGGGAGCAATAGTCACATTACACCTTCCATCCCTACGGTGGAAGCATCCTCACATGTCTGTCCTAGACCTAGTGTTAGTAATCCTATGCGGATACCAAAACCGAGACAAGTGAACATTTGGAACATCACTTACATTCCTTCACATGTCCCTTCGTCCTCAAACCCTACTCCTTCGAATGCATTTTTAATGACCCTTCCTCCCCCTAATTCACGTGGTCCTTCAGTCTGGAATATTGCTACTAGTCAGGTTCGTACTACGACTGCTCGCACGGTAGTATCTCAGAGTGAATCATCTCCTGTTGTGTCGAGAGGTCATATCCCTGTTTCTGGATCATCTCGTGTTCCATCTCATGGAGCTCCCCATATCCCTAACTACGGACCTTCTCATGGGACATCCCATAGAACACCTTATGGAGCTTCTCATGGACAGTCTCATGGACCACAGTATGGACAGAACTATCAACCCTATGGGTATGGGTATCAACAACCTTCTTACTCTTCCAATTGTGGCTTTGTAGCACCACATAATCAAGGAAACCCACATCACAATGCTTCCATGCAACCCTACATGGGTAAAATGGGAGGAGGTTATTATGGCCATGGACATGGTATTTACAGCAATCAAACTTACATGAACCAGAATTACCAGGGAGCATGGCATAGACCAACTCAACCTAGGCTCCCTTTCCTCGTAACATTGAACTTACTTGACTTATCGAGACTTATGAACAATCCAATATCTCATGACCCATCCTAGATGACCATCCCTAACAAGCTTCCTTTGGACATTCCCAAGTTCGAGGGTAAAGCTGGAGAAGATCCTAGAAAGCATGTCACTACTTTTCACCTTTGGTGCTCTTCCAATTCCTTACATGATGATTCAATCCGTTTGAGGCTATTTCAACACACCCTCACTGAGCCTGCAGTGAAATGGTATATAGAGTTACCAAGGGGGGCATACACTTTATTTGATGACCTTGCCATGACTTTCCTCAATCACTTTTAGCTACTCGTACGTTACGACATTGGTACCGAACTCTTGTCAACATTTCGACAAGACAAAGCCACACATATCTCAGATCATATTCAAGAGTGGCATAGACGGAATTGGTTGATTAAAGTCTTTATACCACCAGAATTTCTCCTTGAGTGGTTCATCAAGTCGTTGTTACCTTACATCGCGAAGGATGTTTCTACATCCGGGGTCCGAAACGAGGAACAAGCAATCTTTAGGGCATAAGAGTTGGATTTGATCTACGCTCAATCCGGACTTTTGTATGATATTATACCTAATGCTCCGCAATCTAGTTTCGATCCCAAGGTCAAGCCTGGACAACATGTCGATGGCATTGTGGGCTCTACAAGTACCAAAACTGCGAATTCGGTTGTGAAACAAGTGAGCCAATTGTCAATTAATCAATCCGCATCGGGACAAACCATGGCTTCATCTCAACCTACCCAATCGACAAGTGTACTTTCTGTGCAATTGTCGAACCAGAAGGGCAACCAGCAGCCTGGAAGGAATAAGAAAAAAGAGAAAAATAATCGTAAGGGTGGGACTAAGAATGAAAATGCTAATTATAATGACAATAACGCTCGTAATGCTGGGGGGGACAAGTAGACTAAACGTAAGGTAAAGTTTCCTTGCAAGTTATGCAAGGAGGACCACCTCACTCACTTGTGCCCTCGTATGGAAGATGCCTCAAGGTTCATAGCTAGGGCCCAGCCGTGCTAACTAATCCTTTTCCTAACAAACAAAATATGAACTCGAAGACCATTGATCCTCATCGTGCATCGGGTGGAGATCAAAATCTGCCGAACGCCAATACTGGTCATGGTTGGATCAACATGCTGCGTACTGCTAAGGTTGTGACTCATGCGAAGGATTATGGTTCGTCGCAACCGGACCTTGGAAAAGAACCCGCTCCACTTGAGAGCTTTCTACGTATCAAAAAACCTATGGATAAACCTGAAGTTCCACCTTGCATTCCTAAGGGAGTCATAAAGCGTTCAGGGCACAATCCTAATGCCTGAGCCGCCCAGAACTATTTCGTTGTTGAGGATATGGGTCAAACTCCTTGTGTGATGTCTGTGCTTGAAGTAATTCAGACTTGTCCTCCACGGAGGGGAGCCTTGCTCTATGCTCTTGGGGTTAATGATGACAACTCTTCTTTCATTATCAAATTTGAAACCATGGTAATACAACCTCGCTTGCCTTACTACATGTCTCTTTTGATTCATGTAGAGTGTCTTAATATGACCGTCAAATGCACTGTCGTTGATGAAGGCGTTGCTGCTTCCGTGATATCTTTGTTATGTTGAAAGGGTTTGGGTTCTCCCGAGTTGTCTCAATCCACTACTCTGTTGACAACTTTTGATGGTAAATCATTTCAGCAGCATGGGATTCTTCCTTCTCTTAAGGTCCAATTGGGAGGGAAGACCATCGCGATCGAGGTCGAGGTTGTTGATGCGCCCCTTGACTACAATCTTTTGCTGGGTCGAAATTGGATGTATAGTATGCAAGCCGTAGCCTCTTCTCTCTTTCAAGTGATATCCTTTCAATTTAATGGGAAGATTGTTGCGATTAATCAGATGTCATTCCATAATCCGAATGTTAATGCATCATTGGGAACTTCTATCCCGATTATCAATCATACTCAACCGACAACTGGGAGTGTGGGTGTGGGTATGTATCCATCTCTTATGGGAACCTTTAGCTTTCCTGCGCCCGTTCTTATGATTGGATCTAGTTTTGGTGGGGCTTCATCCTCATCATAATTCGGTGTCTTTTCCCATTGCCCATATGGAAGATCCTTGGATTCTTCCTTCACCGAGTCCTTTGAGTGGACCTATCGAAACAGATGTGTCATTGCTTGCAATGATGGTAGCATATCAATTGAATCTTGATCAAGTTGTAGAGCCTAGTCCTTCCTCTTCGCGGACGGAGGAGGAGGACCCGTATGTGCTTCCTGCATGGGCAGTTGAGTCCTCTCACGCACATGATTGCCTCGACGATGTTTTTCCATCGGATGAAGCCATTATTAAGGCCATGTCTAGGGTTGAGCCACCTTGGGAAGAGTTACATCATCGATCATATTTTCTTCCTAAACTCGAACGTATGGAGAGTGATGACTTTTGGGAGACTCTTAGCGAGAATATTGGTAGTCCCATGGTTCCATTGAGCTCTCCTGGTCAGATGGCCGATGGGAACATGGTAAAATTATCACCTACTTTTCCTATCAATATTTCTCATGATCCTGGCAAAGTTGAGAACGTCTACATTGGGGCGAGTTGTTCCCCTGATGAGATCAAGGAGTATACCGAGCTATTTGAAGAGTTTCGTGACGTCTTTTCTTGGTCATACAAGGAAATGCCAGGTATTGACCCTCATATTGTCGAACAAGAGATTAAAACTTATCCGAATGCAAAGCCGGTTCGACAACGTTTGCGTGAGGTGAATCCTAGAAAAGCACCCGTCATTAAGGCTGAGATAGAGAAACTGTTAAAAGCCAGTTTTATCTATCCCGTTCCCCTGACGGAGTGGGTTTCAAATCCCATTCCAGTTGATAAGAAGCAGGGAGCGATCCGTATATGCACTGATTTCCATGATTTAAATCGTGCTTGTCCTAAGGATAATTTTCCTACACCATTTATTGATCAGATTTTGGATGAGTGTGCGGGAAACGAGGTATTCTCCTTTATGAACAGTTTTTTTGGATATAATCAGATTCAAATCAAACCCGAGGATCAACATAAGACCGCATTTATTTGTCCTTGGGGTACTTTTGCATATCGGAAGATGCCTTGCAGCCTTAAAAATGCCGAAGCTACATTTCAGCGGGCTATGACCTTAATTTTTCATGATCTCAAAACAATTATCGAAGTGTATTTGGATGACATTGATGCTCATTCTCATTTGAGAGTGTGTCATCCATACCATTTGAGATTAGTATTCGAAAGATGCCGTCATTACCAGGTTCGTTTAAATCCTCATAAGTGCATCTTTTGCGTGACTGTCGGTCGTTTGCTAGGATTCATCGTGTCCAAGGAGGTTATAAGAGTCGATCCCTTAAAGGTTGAGGCAATACTTCAATTGTCTCCCCCGCGTAATATTAGACACCTTCAGTGTTTGCAAGGCATGGCAAATTTATTACGGAGATTCGTAGTTAATTTTTCCAACTTGACTAAAGGCTCTATGCGTCTTTTAAAGAAGGACACTCCTTTTTACTGGGATGAGCGAGCCCAAGAGTCCTTTGATGCTCTTAAGCAAGCCTTAGCATCGGCCCCTCTGCTTAGTCCACCTGACTATAGCTGTGACTTCTTGATTTATGTGGTCGCGTCTATGGAGACGATTGGTATGGTTTTCGTTCAGGAGGCTGAGGAGCTCCACAAGCATGTCATATACTATTTGAGCTGAAACCTTATTGATGTGGAAATCCCTTATTCCCATGTGGAGAAGCTTGCCTTAGCCACCGTTCATGCCGTTCAAAGATTGAGACATTACATTCCCCTTCGCCAAACCTTGGTTGTAGCTCATATCAATCCGTTTCAGTTCGTCCTCACTAGAAGGATGATTGGGGGAAAATACAATAAATGGATTGTTATTTTGCAAGAGTTCGATCTTGAATTTGTTTCGGCGAAATCAAAGAAATCGTTGATCTTTGCAGAGCTCATATCTGATTTTCCAAGTTTGGAGGAGGAAGAGGTTTATGAGGATACATTTGTCGATGAGCATGCTTTCCTTATCTCAAATTTGGACCCGTGGTATGGGGATATCATTGTATATTTGCAAACTTTGAAGGTCCCTACTCACCTTTCACGGGATGAGCGATGACGATTACATCATGTAGCTAAGATCTACCTTATAGTGGATAACACTTTGTACCGATGTGGGGTAGATTCCATTTTGCATCATTGTTTAACCCATGAAGAGGCTGAGGTTGTGCTGAATGATTGCCACAGAGGGGCATGTGGTGGTCATTTATCTGGGATTTCTACATCCCAAAAGAATTTGAGACCAGGATATTTTTGGTCGGTGGCCTTTAAAGATTCTATTAATGCGGTCAAGAAGTCTCACCCTTGCCAGGTGTTTGTACGCAATATGCACTCACATCTAGCCCCGTTACATCCTATTGTCACCGTCGATCCCTTCACCAAGTAGGGGCTTGACTTTATGGATTGAAACCCAGCTTTGGCTGGGGGCATCACCATATTATAGTGGTTGTTTATTATTTCACGAAATGGGAAGAGGCTATGCCCACAGTTAAATCTGATGCTAAGACAGCTGCACATTTCATTTTCAACCAAATTATTACTTGATTTGGCATTCTGAAAGAGCTTGTCACTAACCATGGTAGGCACTTTCAGAATAAAATGATGAAAGAGTTGGCTTCAAATTTAGGGTATAAGCAGGAGCACTCCTCTTCTTATTACCCTCAGGTGAATGGACAGGTTGAAGCAGTGAATAAATCACTTAAGTCCATTCTTCAACGAACCATCGCACAAAACAAGATGAATTGGCATAACATGTTATATCCTGCTTTGTGGGCCTATAGAACTACGGTTAATATTGCCATCGGTATCTCTCCATATCAACTTGTACATGGGGTGGAGTTTGTCTTGCCGGTTAAATGCGAAATCCCTTCTCTGAAGCTAGCTATAGAGCTTTTACCAAACACTTCAACATTGGAAGAACGTTTGGTCCACTTACAGCAACTTGATGAGCAGCGCCGAGATGCCTTAGTGGCTCTAGAAGTAAATAAGTGTCGCGTCAAGGTCCAATATGACAAGTCTGTCCATCCGAGGAAGTTTAGTGAAGGTGATTTGGTCCTTTTGTGGGATCAAGCTAAAGAACCCTTGGGGGCAGGGAATTTTAATCCCATGTGGCATGGTCCTTACATGGTCAAACGTGTGTTAGATAAGGGCACCTATGAGCTAGTGGATTATGAAGGGACAACCTTGGCAGAGCCTAAAAATGGGATATATCTTAAAAAATATTATGCATGATCTTTAGCCAGGGCTAGTTTTTGTACATTATTGTACAGCTTGCATTGCATAGTTAGGTTTTCTTATAGTGATCGGGTTTGATTGATTAGCTTTCACTTCTTATGGCAGATGTCGATGGAGTCTTTCATGCATATAGGATTCGTTGATGGTGCTATCCGCCACACTCAAAATTCAGCCTCGGCTGCTTGGGTGATTTATACTCCTACGATTCAGGTATTGTCTTCAGGAGGCGTATGTTTACGGCCTTCTTCAAACAATGTTGCTGAATATAGTGCCGTCATTGAGTTATTGCATGATGTTATTTCACATGGAATTCATTCTCTTGAGGTACGTCTTGACTCACAGTTAGTGGTTTCACAGCTTAACGACTTGTATTGCATTAGAGATCCAACATTATTATGAATATTCTTAAGGGTTAGATTACTAGAACGACAATTTGAAAATATAACATACATTCATGTTCCAAGAAATTTTAATCAAGTTGCCGATTCATATGCTAAATATGTGTTAGATTAGCATTTGTTTCATAGACCATGAACATCTCACAAACATGCATTTTTTGCACACATTAAATAAATAAAATCGATCATCATAAAAGTTTCTCATTAATATCCAAAAAGGGATGTCATAATACATAAGTGTCATAATACAAAATTGGGGCTTCCAAGCCACCAAAACATAATACACGGTCATACAAAAAGGAATACTCTCAGGTCTCTAAACCTGAGGAGGAGGGGGGTTCTGATCATGATAGCACACTATGGCTCTAGCTAGCTATCAGAATAATCAAACCCATGCTCATGGTACACCAACCACCTGGTGCTGCATAGCCTCAGGCAAGTCCTTGACTTGCGCCATGGGTACCCTGTGCGTCAAGCATACAAAGTTCATGTGGATGCTTTGAAGCATCCGCACCCATGATATCGTCTCCTCTTCGCCTCCGTCGATGACGAGGGAATTCATCCGGTCGTCATGGTCCTACATCTGCATACACATGACATATTGTCACTATGTTTCGTCACACCAAAAACATGTAATTTGAGTCAATATATCAAAAAACACAAAAAATAATTAAATAATTCAAAAAACTTAAAAAGTGGGTTTGGGATTCGTTACCTATGTCACCATATGCCGCTCCTGGTGGTAGGGGCATGTCTGGATCTCCACGGAAGTCTATCCCTGCATAAGGGTAGTCATCTATGGCGATCATCTACCTCCGCCACCATGGAAAGAAATCTGCTGGGTAGGGGTTAGCCACCCTACCTCCGCCCAGTTTGCACATAACATTTTCTCAACGTCATTGGGATGGATCTCGAACTCCGTGTGGAGGAATTTCCACTCTAGGGATTATCCCCTGTACCCGCTCAAAGAAGAACGTGCTCAGTATACTGTTGAAACCGAAGTTCCGCACCCTGCCCATTTTGCAGTCACTAAGCTGTTGTTTCATGTTGCTCAACAATGTCGTGCCCCAGTCATGCACTGTGGGTCTCATACACTCCACCGCATAGAACATCAGTGGCCGAGAGACCTGGTGGAGTGAAGCTAATCCAACTATCCCGCCTAATGCCGATAGTATGGCCTTCAATCCTTGAACCTGGATAGAGTTTGTAGGGATTTGACTCCCAACCTTTTGCGTGTCCAGAAAGCAGTAAACAACTATGTACTCATCAATAGTCAATCCACCTCATGGCCCACGAGATCAAAGATTTACCACCTCTCCTCATCAAGATAAACCAGTGATAAAGTATATGTCCTCAACCTCAATGCTGAGCAACATCTCGTCAATATGAAAAGTCTCAGAGTCTGGATCCCAGTAATCCACTAGCAGCTGGAGTAGTCTTGGTTTGGGCCTCAGGCTACCAAGACACCAAAACTTATACAAACCACATGCCCATAATGCTTGTTGGGCCATAAGATCACCTTGCATGGCCTCCTCCACATCACCATGTTCTCTTTCCCTCCACTCTAACACCATCCTGCACAAAAAACCAGAGTTTTGATTAGCATTTCTCTTTGAAAACCTTATGTGCAGCCTCATACGCGACTGTTTTCAAAACAACCGCGTATGTACGTGGGTTTGGGCGTTTTTTCCACGTATGGCGAGCCCTATATGCAGAAAAAACCCTGATTTTTGCGTGGGCCGAAATGCACAACTATGGATGGCCTAAAAAATTGATTGGACCATGAAAACTTAAAAAATTTACATGAAATGGGAAGGGGAGGACATGAGAAGTTATCTGGATCAAACGGGGTCGGATTTCGTTGGATGATGCTCCCAGAATTCATGTCAAAAATTCTGAGCTCAAATGCACTATGTTGGGTAAAAATTTCAAATGGTATGGAATTTTTAAATTTTTTACTATTTATAGATTTTTTTGAAATTTTTATACCCACTTACTATAGTTTTTTACCATTTCTGACCATTTTGGACCGTTTGAACTAATTTGATGATGTAGGAGTCCGTTTTGAGCGCAGTTTGACCGTGGTTTTTACCTGTTTGTGCCTATTTCAGGTATTATGTCTAAATTGGCATATAGGTTAGGTTTCACACCTGTTTTCTCTTTGCATGACCTTATGACCATTTCATTCTAACCTTAGGTATGAACCCATTCTATCTTGTCACAGAACCTTCTTGTTGCTTTTAGAAGTGACATGATGTGAATGGTAGAGCTTGACCATACATGGGTACCCTATTTAGCTCATGTTTTGCATTTGGTTCCCATGCTAACATTTTTTCCTTTAGGGTGTGGGAGTCATTTGTATTGTATCGCCATGACTTTGCGTAAGAGCTTCATACTCCTCTTGATCTTTTTGCTGGCCTTTTCCCCAGGACTCCGTTATGTCAAGTTGTAATTGCATTATCATGAGTTTTTCTTGCCTTATTGAGCCTTATGTCGGATTCCTTGACTTTGATTATCAGCCATATAGCCCAAGCTTGTCTCATGTCCATCCAAGCAGAGCCATTTTATAAATCTTTTGCAGCTTGATTCCCCATTTTTTCATCGAGAGGGGACTTTCCCTCAAGTGTCGTTATCCTACACATGTTTCCTTGCATTGAGCATAGGTAGTTTCCACTGCTTGGAACTAGTTTGTTTGCCCCTTGACACTCGTCTCATCCTAGATTTGTAACTATAAAGCATTTTTATTCTTTTTCAAGCTTTTCAAAATATTTGAAAAAGTCCAAAAAAATCAAAAAACCAAAAAGCCAAACAGGAAAAGATGTTATCTTTGGCAGCAGTCGAGTCGTGTCGCCTTCGAACAGAGCATTGTATATCACATTTGTTGGTTGGGTTAATAGTTTGACTTTAGGATCTGTACTCATTTCTCTGATTTTATCTCCACCGACTGGTTAAGCTTCCAGTCCCTGGGGAGCCTCTGTCGATGCCTCCTATGTTGCAGAGATGTCCCAGTTTTGTATATTGAGTCTATGTTGTCTACATTCAGCCACCATTCACCTTTATGCTCTTGTTCGAAGGAAGTTGAAGCCTGAGTCGATCATTCCTCGGTTTTCTTGACTTTGCATGTTATCCATTCCCGGTACTGGTACTGGTTCGAGCACATTATGATCGAGTCCTTCCACATTATACAGCTTTGCTGAGTACCTCATGTTGGATGATGGGGGATGCCTTAATTCCCTCCTTCTAGCGGATTCCATCCCATTGACTTCAAATCATTTATTCAGGGATAGGAGTCTAGAGTCATTTGAGTGCCTTGAGACTTACAATCATCAGTGGTAGGTTCTCTCGCCATCGACAGTTTTGGGAATACATCAATGTCCCCTGATCGATGGATTCTTTCAAGTGTTCGACCTCAACACATTTATTCGCACTTGTTAGATTGCACTCTAGTACCTTAATTCCCATTTTCATTATCGGTGGGTGATCCCGCATTTGTTAACGATATACATCAATGACCGGTAATCAGATGATGGACTAATATGTTTGACCTCGACACCTCTATTCACATAGTAGGACATGTACTTGTAGCGGGTTGTGTAGAAGACTTTTCAGATTGGTGGCATTTCTGATATGCTACCTCCTTGATCATGCCAGTGTTCATGATATTTCAGCTCTCGTGACTTGATTCCAGTGTATGTCAGATATCTTCACCTTTCATGGAGATATTGGTCCTTTGTATATCTTCATCATGGAGATTCTAATCTATCTATATTGTACGTGGCGATGACCACACATGTCATATTTTATATCATGCCTATTCATGGTCATTGTACTCTTATGTATTTGGGACTGCTGTATGTATTTATAGTCATATGCAGAGATATTTGTACTATACTGTTGGATGGTTGGTTCTTCCACCTGGTTCTTCATCACTCCACTTTTGGGATGGACTTATAATGTATTTTGGCCATCGTATCACCCCTATGACCTCACACATTAGGGGGTATCTGTTACAGCTGATTTTACCACAGATGGTAGATCACACATTTATGGCCTTCCCTGTCCCTCTGCCACACTCTTTGGACCCCATGGACCATTTTTGTACCTTTGATGTTTCCAAGATCATCCCTAAAAACACCCATTATTTGTTGTACGAGACTTTTAAACCATTTTTCGCGTATACACGTGGATATAACCCTTAAACCCGCGTACATCAGGGTGTGTGTAAAAGGCCAAATATTTTTGGAGTTTTTCTTGATGTGGATCTGAGTCACTTGTCTCCTGGCCTTCCATATGCCTCGAGATCGCTCGGTTTTGACCTTCCATTACCCCAGTGAAGCACTATATACGAAACCCTTTGGGTACATTGAAGAGGAGGAATTGAAGAGCAAGAAAACTATAGTCCATTGTTGTCGTAGCTTGCTTATACTTGAGTCTACATCCCTTTGTCCCTTGGAGCACTTGGTGTTCTCTCCAATATTTCCTTTGCTTATGAGCTTGCTATCGAGAGAAGGAGGATTGAGGTGGTGGAGTCCTAAGTGGAGGACTCAGTTTCTCCGATTCGCAGACGTGCCGACAAAGGTTGTCATTCATGTAATCTCTGATTTATATTAATAGAAATATCTTTTCCTGTCCAATGATGTGTATTTAAATGAGTATTGAATCCATGGATGCTTTTAATTGCTTATACATTATTGATTATATATGCTAGAGTAGGTCTAACACCATTATATAGCATGCTTGTCTTGTTTGTTGTTGTTGAGAGAGAAAATTGTTAACCCAAGCGGGATTGGAAAAAGCTCAACGGGGATCTACATCAACCGTTCGAAATGAGGTGTGTCTCAATATCCTTTAGTGTTAGATTTGTTATTTCTCTTGCATATTGGGAAGGGATTGATTTATGCGGTTACTCTGTCTATTGTGGTACACCCCAACCCATAGGAAGTTTTCTCCATAACAGGTGTGATGAAAACCTGAAATGTGCAGGCTATCCAACCTTACTTTGTCTTTTTGTGTAATTGCAGGTACAACTTCAAATGGATTCATCATTTCCTCTTCTTACCCCATTCACAAGATATTCAGAATGAAAGATGAAGATGATTGCATCTCTGAAGAGACAAGGTCTCTATGGGGTGTCTATTGGACTTAGTGAAGAGTCCTTTGAGAGTGAGAATGATTGGCTGAATGAATGTGATGCAGATTTTGGAAAAATATCTCTGGCTCTCTCTCCTAGCTTGTGCTACCTCACTAAATCTGTTGAATATCCAAAGGATCTCTAGACAAAATTGGAAAGAACCTTTGGAAAGATTGATGAGGATCATAATAGCACTTTGGAGAGCACATCCACTACCATAAGAGTTCCTGATCCAAAATTATCGGCCTCTACTCTCTCTGCTGAAGTTGTTCAAGATGAAAAAGAAGCAAAGTCCTCCTCCAGTGATTTTCCTTCGAATTCTGTGCAAAATTTGCCAGTAATTGCTTCCAAAAGTGAAGAGAAATTTGATTTCTCTCCCTCTAATGTTGCTGCTGGTGTGTAAATATGTATTACCTTGGATATTTTTGGAAAAATATCAGATTACAAGAGTGATCAATTCGCTCCCCTTGATCTAGATCTTCCAGCAAATTCCTGCAGGATTGCATGCACCAAAATTCAGAATTTTGAAGAAGAAGAAAACTGTGCATCTACTGTCTCGGTAGACCATACTTTTGGATCTGATATGAACCTTATTGGATCTGATATGATCTTATTTGGATATGATCTGATATTGCTTAGTTCAATATTTCAGGTTCATAAGCTTTCAGTACTGCTTGTAGCTATTCTCATTAATTTTGTGAAGAAATAAGTACCGCAAGTCTCCTTCAAAACTGTTGCTGGGGATTTGATTTCATTTCATAGTTTTGGATATGAAATGAACCCATTTATATTTGATTCAATTTCTAATCTGATATTATTTGGTTCAAAATTTAAAATCCAAGAGTTTTCAGTCATGCTTGTAGCTGCTCTCACCAATTTCGGTGTGAAAAATCACCACAATTCTTCCTCAAAATTGCTGCTGGGGATTTGGTGTTAGTTTCCTCTTATGGGGTTGCTGATATTTTATTTTTTTATTCATTAGCTATTTTTGAAGCCATATCAGCTTATGGAGCTCAAGCATTCGCTCTCGATAGTCCCAGGGATTCTCTACCTTTGGTCACATACTCATCTCCTCACAGAATTGGTAAAGAGGACGATTTTCTGCATCCGCCTAGACACTTGATCCTAACACTTGGGGATGTTTTTACCACTCATGGTTTGTTGTTCTTTGCTACAACATATCAATTTCTTGAGTATTCCTCACATGGTTTGAATCCTCAAGAACCTTTTCTCACTTATCAGTTGATTTCAGTTGCTCTACATGGGTCCAGTCTTCATCCAACAGTTGTCTATATTTTTTATTTAGTTGAGCATATTATTCTTCTTCCAAAGAGGAATATTCCTCCAGACATAATGATGGCCAAGAGGTTCACATTCCAGGCCCCAAGATACCTGTACACAGAAGAACCAGATTGATCCTGATTCTACTTGCTTAATTAGAGGGGGGGATTTTTTCCCATGTGCTTTTTTCCCTAGCTCCTTGTATTGAGCAATTACTTTAATTTACTTGATGTAATGGGTGACCTATGATCTTATTTACCAAGGACCACAGATTTCCCAAGTTAGCATTTAGGGGGGGTGTTAGGATTATTAATCCTCCCTTGTCCAATTTGGTCATATGTCTAAATCAGGAGTCATGTCTAAATCAGGATTCCTTCCAGTCTATTTTTAGTCACTAGAACCATTGGGTCCACTTGGCCTAAGTGGGACACATGTTCCAGTTACTAAAGTGTGGGAAACACTAATTGAGGCCTACTGCCACTGATTTTACTTGCACGCATCAGTTTAGGAGCCTCCGAGATCAATCCCTACAATTTAGGAGCCACTGGAAATGCCGATACCAACCCAAGTCAGTTGAGTTGAGTTGGTGACTAGTCAAGCTCAATTAGGAGTCAGTTACATTCAGTTCTAGTCCTCTACATTCAGTTAGTGCTAGGTTTGCATGGCTGCATGTGGGAGAGGCACATTCCTCACCTACCACAGTCAGTTAAGCTTAGTTAACACTGAATTAGACACTTGAGTTGTGATTTAGAACTCCGGTGAACTCTGATAATGATTTAGACAAGGTCAGTTAAGCATTCAGTCAAGTAGATTCTAACCAATTCGAATTTCCTCACATGGATTCGAATTGCATGTGGCTATTTAGCCATTGTATTACATTGTAATTATTATACAATTACTTTTTATTAATGAAAGCATTCACATCTGCAAGCCTTTTGCACTGTTTAATTCTTCAATTCCTAAGTAAAATTGTGTGATCTATTTTGTGAGTTGTGTGTTGATCCATAGATCTATGTGGTCAATTTTAATAATAATTTTGTGTTTAGAGGGTTTAGTTATGAACAAAATCCACAACTAATAATAAAGTACCAATGAGAAAGGTGTCTCTACATTTTCTAAACTACTCATCCTCCCAAAGCAGGACATGGACATGTTGAACATATTGTTGAGTTTTTTCCAAAAAGTCCTTAATGAAATCATATACTTGTACCTAGTGGCACATAAATAAGGGCATACTTATAAACTAACCTTTTAAAACTCTAAATAATTAGAATCTAAAAAAATTAAAATATATGTAATTATTTTAAGTACAAAGCATTGACCTAAGATGCCACCAACTCTATGCTTTTCCTTTCTAGCTCAAAACTAGCATATTTAAAATTCTGCATGTCAACCACCATCATGTTAGTTCAATTGTCCTCAGTTTCATAAATGCATTGGCTCAATAATACAAATCCACTGCACCTAAAGCATGTCGCTTCTAAACAAAACTTTGCATCATATTTTTGTCCATCAAGGCTTGGACACATGCTACTATGAATCAATTCTCTTGATGATATCAAAGGTTATGGCTAATCAATCCTACACATATTGAGTATGAAAAACATGATGGATGTGTATATACATGTGTCATACTAACAACTAAATTCTATGTGGTATCTACAATAGTATGTGTTATGATATGTGCATGTTCTAACACACCAAGGATTAGATTTCTTAAAATATCTTTGGCCTAGGTTCAACTCCTTATGCTCATTCTGGAACCTCTCATAGAGTTTTATATGTGACATGTTAAGAAAGTGTTTAATACGGGGTTCACAATCACTAAAAAATATTATAAACTTTATAACATATTCTTAATTGGACGAAAGCATAGTATGTTCTTGCCAAAAAATGTGGACCAATCCCTTAACAAATTCAAATAACTTATATCGAGATGAGGTAGCCTACTAACAAAATTCCAATAATTTGTTCGAATGAGACTGTTAAGACTTTCTCTTTAAATAGAATTCGAAGGGTTTTGGCACTTTCTTTAAAATATTTAGATTTGTGTGTGATCAAACAATGTTGCCTCATTGTCTTATTTACAATCGATTCTAACAATACACGGTGGGCTGCATTATGAGATTTTGAACGAGTATTCTTTCCAATTGCATTACAAGGAACCTAAATATTTCCAAAGACATGTTTAGTGGTATTTGAACTTTTAACTATCCTTATGCCAAGAATTTTCCTGACAATAATTAAATTGTGTGATTTTAACAAGGCTATAAATAACTGACATTTAGATGTTGTTATGCAACCAAGTCTTAGAAATAGCATAAAAAGAGCATAAATAGACAAGAAGAAACTAATACACACCTTAACAATGACGAACATAGATAATTAACAATCCTCTTCAAGGGAGGAACCTCCTTACACAATGTACGAAGTACATAAGACAAGACAATATACAATGATGATTAAAATGAAAATATCTCCTTCATATACATAGGAGACAAAGGTGTACAATAATAACTAATAGACCCAACCCAACATGAATAATATGTAATACACTACAATATAGGGGGTAGTGTGCCACCCAATAGGGGGAAGTGTGCCCAACATTTAGGGCTTAACATGCTCCTCTCGTTCAGACAAGCATTGTCCTCAATGCTTGGATGCATCTGTATGAAGGACTCATCCTCCCATGTCGAATCCACAAATGGTAAGTTCTTCCACTTGATCAAGTACTCAATAATAACATGATTTCATAGATGTTTGGTCCTTGTTTCAATGATTTGTTCAGGTTCCCATATGATTTATGCTTCTTAAAAAATCCTTTGACGGTGATGTTGATATTACTGTAGTTTCATCTTATTTTATGACATCATTGGGATTTGGAGAATTGCTTGTTGGTGCTCTACGCAATTTGCCACTACTTGAATTGTAGATTTTCTTGTTACCGCTTCAACCATCTGGTCCTTTTCATTCTTCTGTTCATAAGGGAATTTGCAAGGTCTGATGCTAAAAGGAACGCTTACCAGATTGAGGTTAATAGCATTGTCCAAATCTTGAATAGATGGATGACTTATTGGAATATCTTTAAATACCTTGGAAGGATTTTTAAGGACCCTTTGGATATTTAGTGAAATGGGAGCCTTACATGTTTGAATATCTAGTGAGTGTAACTGTGTTATTACACCTTGTTTTCCTTTCTTTAACAATGTTGTCACACCATTAGAGATGATCACCTTACTTTGTTTCCCTGTGATACCATTTAACACAAATTACATTCCTTCCCATGAAAATTTCATAAAAATCTTCTGAAAATTAAAAGCCATTGTTCCCAATGATTGTAACCATTGAACTCCTAATACAACATCAACACCCCCCATTGGGATAGCAATCATGGGACTATTCAATACATATCCCCCCATAGTAAGATTGATGTTATGGAATTTCCCTGAACAATTAATGGTTCCTCCATCTGCAATCATTACTTGAAATTATGTTATTGGATATACAAAGCAATTGAGGTATTTGGATACTTTACAATGACTAAAATTATGAGTACTATCAGAATCAATCAACATTGTTACCTTTTTATTTTTGATGTATCCTTCGATCTTGAGAGTTTGAGGAGTGCTAATTCCAACCAAAGCATGACAATATATGGTGGGAGTAATCACTTCTAGTTCAACCCCTTGCGACGGTTTTTGTTTTTTTTTTTGTTTTTCCTCTTCAGATCAGGGTATTTTTTAAGGATTATAATATTACACTTAATTATAGTATTCTATATTAATCTTGCATAGTAATCTAGGGACTAAACAATAGTCTCATCAAAGATTAATTAACAAATAACTCATGAAATGGTGTAAATCGGGCTACGGAATGAGTTGCCGCTCTGTATATTCAATAAAGAATGAATAATTACATTACAATGTCATGCTACAAGCATGAATGAGACGCAATTCGAATTCCTAAGGAGGTCATTCGAATTGAATGAGTGAGTCTAGCTTAACTGAATGTAAGCCACAGTCAACACTCAAGTTAACCACTGATCAAAACACTAATTGACTCAACTGAGCCCTAATTGAAGTCGGAGTGCAATAAATGACTGAGTCTCAACTGAAAGAGATCAGACACATGTCACAGTAAGCCAACCATCAAGTGGTAGCGCTTCAATGAATCCAATGAACCCCGATGAGGTTAACTGAAGTGTAACTGAACATCAAAAGTGGTTGGAGGCGCCCTTGTTGACTCCAGTTCATTAAATAATCAATTTAATGAAGGGAGGTGCCTTCACTACCCTTTTTAACTGATTATAACCATCAGTTAGCAATTGGGTGCATTAATATCAGTCAGATCACCCCCAGAGTGCTCCAGTTAGCCTCCTTGAATGTAGGAGAAGGCTAAGTTAGCCTCCTTGACTGAAGGTAGGCGTGGATGTGATCTAGTTGATGACATTTAATGCTACACTGATGTTAATTACGCCAATAATACTTAGGATAGTGGTTTAACTAGGCCAAATTGACCAAAATGAGTGTGTATGGTGGTAAATGTCTCCAACACCCCCGCTTAAGCTATACTCATGAGGAGTTAGAAAACATAAATGCATAAAAATGTTAGCACGTCGAAAACTAAGGCCATAGGTCACCCTATAAAATGCTGAAACTGAAACAATGGTCAAAAACAAACTAAGTGAGGAAAAGAGGGAAAACCAGTGGGAAACCCCCCCCCCCCCCCTTCAAGCTGAACACTGAAAGTAGTCTGAATCCCCATGATGAACTCACCCCCAATAGTGAACGGAGGTAAGTGAACTTCTTTTCTGAAAAGCTCTTGGTGAAGATGTCTACAATCTGCTCATCAGTCGGGCAGTATTGCAGAATGATGGTCCTGTCATGCACTAGCTCCCTGATGTAGTGCATGTGGATCTCTATATGCTTGGTCCTCTACCTAGTAACTGGATTTGTGGAAATATTAATAGCACTTTGATTGTCACAAAAGAGGACAATGGACAAAGTACTACCAAGATCAAACTCTAAAAGAATGCCTTGCAACCAAAATGCTTGGATGCAAGCATTCACCGCTCCTCGATACTCGGCCTCTGCTGAAGATAGTGCTATGGCATCCTTCTTTTTGCTAGACCAGAAAATGGGGCCACCAAACATGAATACATATCCGGAAGTAGACTTCTGATCAATAGAATCACCTGCCCAATCAGAATTTGTGTATCCAACCAGCTCTAGCTCAAAGTCTGCAGCATAGTGAATGTCGTAGGTCCTGGTTCCCTGAATATACTAGAGGATCCTCTTGGCTGCCTTCCAATGAAGATCATGAGGCTGCTGCATATATCTTGATACAACATTCATGGCATAACAGATATCAGGTCTAGAATGTGTCAAGTACAACAAGCTACCAATCAGCTGTTGATAGATAGTGCAGTCCATGGGAGGTGTGTTTTTTTCTTCTTCAAGGCTGATCCCTGAAATGAAAGGGAATGGTGCAGACCTAAAATCAGCCATGTTAAAATTGACTAACAGGTATGAAATGTATTTGGACTGAGTGACCATAATCCCATCATAATTTTGCTCAATTTCAAGCCCCAAAAATTGTTTTAGGAGCCCCAAATCACTCATTTCAAAGGCATTGTGGAGAGCAGTTTTGATGGTTGAAATGGAGGCAACTGTGCTACCCGTGATCAGTAAGTCATCAAAATATAAAACAATAACAATTGGATCTGATCTACACCTTTGTAATTTTTGCGAGAGAAGGAAGGCGTCCATCTTGGAATACCACTCTCTTGGGGCCTGTTTTAACCCATATAGTGACTTCTTTAGCTTGCAAACCAAAGATGGATCAGTGATGTATCCCTCAGGATGCTTCATGTATATCTCCTCATGAAGATCTCCATGTAGAAAGGCTGACTTAACATCCATATGATGCACTTCCCAGTGCTTGGATGCCGAAATTGCCAAAACTAGGCGGATGGAGTCCATTTTTGCAACCGATGCAAAGGTCTCATGGTAGTCCACACCTTGGACCTGATAGAAACATTTTGCCACCAAACTTGCCTTATATTTGTAGGTTCTGCCATCAGCAGCAACCTTGGTCCGAAACACCCACTTGCATTGAACTGATTTCCTTCCCGGAGGAAGAGAAACTAGCTCCCAAGTAGTCTTTTTCTGAAGAGAATTCATCTCTTCATCCATGGCAACTTGCCATATCGGATCCTTCTAATCATGGTAGTAGTATTTTGGATCTGAACTAATCATAAAATAGCAAGTTTTGGACAACAAATTATCAGGACAAGAGAGCGCAATACCTGCTCTTTTGAAATCAGATCGGGTTCTCCTTGGATCATCCGGATTTCCAATGTTATCTCCTACAGAGGAGAGTGTCTGTCGGGCCCATGTGGGAAGATGATTTTGCACTTCAGGTTTTGATTCAGCATCTAATTATTGCTACACACTGATATTAGAAGGCAGAGGATCCAAATCAGGGTCATCACCCCCAATTTCATCATCCAAATATTCAGTAGAATAGGAAGGAAATTCAACAGTTTTCTCCTTCACTAGTTCCACCTCCTGAAGAGGCTCATCGAACTTGACACTTCTCTCGATGATGATCTGTTTTGTTTTGATATTCAGTAGCTTGAAACCTTTTGATTCATCAGGATACCCAATAAACAGACATTCGATGCTTTGCAGTTGCAAAGGCATTCTTTTATCAAGTGGAATCTGGGCCCATGCAGTGGACCCAAACACCCACAGGTTCGACACATCCAGCTTGTGTCCGAAGTATGCTTCAAAAGGGGTCTTCCCTTTCATGAATGAGTGTGGCACCCTATTCTGAATGTATCCTGCAACATTCATGGATTCAGCCCACAAATTTGCAGCCAACTTCTTGGAATTGAAATAATATTAAATGCATCAAAACATTTGAGAAGGTCCCATACCTCATTTTGATAAGATTTTAAGTGAGGAGACACACAATGTATTTGATTCCTGATCTGTTTTACAATTATTTCAGAATCTCCAAAAAAATTTAGATTACTTACCTTTAATTCGATTGCTTTCCTTAAACCCTGCACCAGCGCTTCATACTTAGCCGTGTTATTTGTACATTCAAACTCTAATCTACAGGAAAGAAAATGTTTATTATTCTTGGGGTCGATCAGGACGCAACCGACCCCTCACCCTTCTAACGTCTTAGAGCCATCAAAAAACAAGGTCCAGAAATCGCTGACTACTGCATGCGAATCTACTCCTACTGCTAAGTTTACTATGTTACAGTCGATTTCATCAGCCTGTGAAAATCGAAGGAGATCAGGCTGAGCGTCTGATGAGTTGTCGGCTTCTTCTGCTTGGTAATTTCCTTGTTCCAATTCAATAAAATAATTTCCCAACATAGAATCCACTGGTTCATTCTTTTCCTCAAGTTGAGTAACGTTGTATTTCATGTGAGGCTCCCTCAAAATTTTAATTTGGTTCAAGCTTCCTTTATATGGCAGCCACAGATGCGACCAATCCAAGGTAAAATATCCGTTTAGTTTGGCCGACCAATCTCTGCTCATAACAAGACCATAAGCGTCTGGTATGTCGGCCACCACGATATCAATAACTTGGCACACTTTATCATTTGAAGCCAGGCGGACTAGGACATCCTTCATCTCACCAACTACCTTTACATTCATCCTATCCAACTGAACCACCCTCCAAGTGGATGTCTTAGGATGCCCATTTATCCTTTTGCAGACCGATATAGGCATGACGTTGACCGACGCCCATGAGTCTACCAGGCAATTATGTACGTTGTGGTTAAAAATTTCAAAAGTGAGGAGGAAAGGTGGATGCTTGTTCTTAGACTTACCACCAATGTTGGCTTCCCCAATTTCTTCTTCTTCCTTGGGTTGATTGTCAGTCGGCAGCCCCTCATCCGATGCTTCAAGCGCCTTCAATAGTATTTCTTTTTGCTGCGACACTTTACACATTTCGAAAAGTGAAACATTCGCCTTTAGCTTCTTTATATCTTCCACGATGTCATAATCCATCTGTGGTTCAATGGGGTGCGGTTTATCAACATTCATTTTTTCTTCATTGGGCTTGGCCAGTGTATCATCCTGCCTAGGATCTTGGCTGGTAATGGTGAATTCGGGTACTTTATCAGCTGAGGAATTATTTTGAAATTTTTTAACATTTCTCTGTAGCCTTTTGATTTTTGGGAGTATGAGACTGTCTTCTTTAACCGACCCTTGGCTCGTTGTTGTTACGTTGGTTTCCATGACGTCCTTATAACCCCAATTCTTTTCTTCTTCAGCGTCAAATAACGAAACAAAATTCCACAGAATCATGGTTTCCTCTTCTTTTTCCTTTGTTGAAGTAGTACTTTCTATTCTTTCTTCATCTCCATCTTCTGTTAATTTAGAATCCAACAGCTAATTCATAACCAATGTCATTGAGTTTATCCATTGAGGACAATTCTTTTCAGAGTGGGGTTGTTGGTGAAAAGTGCAAAAATTTTCCATTCCTACCTCTGTTAGATTCATAGATGTTGAATTATGCGGAGGAGGTTGGGATTGATTGTTATCCTCCCTTTTCTTATAATAGGGCTTATAGAACTTTTGAGTTTCCTTCTCCTTTTCCAAGTCTATGATTCTGTTGGAAAGCTTCCGCATCATTTTTTCCATGCTTTCAAAGTCTGGTGATTGCTCTTCCTTAGGCTTAGTAAATAACAAGGCTTTCCTTCCCAGACTTTTCTCTCCTGATCGTTCGGGATAATCTTCAATACTTTCTTTTTCAGCCTCTACCCTTTCTGCCTCCTCATAAGTCTTTGCTAACGTGGGCTTGGCCTTTATTTTGGCAAACATGGCCAACTCAGGGCCTAAAGCTGAGGTATAATATTCAATCAGGACCTTGTCCGAAGGTCTGTCAACTTCAGAAAAATTCTTGAGATATGCTGCAAACCTTTGGGTGAAATTGTGCACCTTTTCCTTTCTCTCTTTCTTCAAGGCGCATAGTCCTTTCATAAGAGCAGCATGAGTCTTCTGGCTTGCATACTTACTTCTAAAGATCCTTTCGAAGGTATCCCAATCAGGGATAGAGTTTGCAGGCAAACCAAAATACCATGATGCCGCAGCTCCTTTTAGGGTGTGCGGGAAAAATTTGAAAACTACATCCTCATGCTCCCCAGCCCTTAACCCTTCTATTGCCAAGTAAAATCTTTACAGGTGGTCATCTACTAGTATCTTCTCACTTGGGTTGAATTTGGGCAGCATCTTTTCAAAGGATTGAGGTAAATCATGTAATGGAGGTGTTAGGTTTAAAGGTGATCTGACTCTCCAGGCAGGTGGTGGGTTTGGTGGGTTGGGTGGTTGATTGGCGTTGATGCCTGCCATGAGTCTGGGTGGAGAGTGAGGAGGTGAGCCAACTGGAGTGTGAGCAGGAGAACTGTGAGGAGTATCTGGACCTTCTTGATTCAAAGGCAGTACAACTTCCTGTAAGGATGTTTCCACAAGTTCTTCCCAATCCCCAACCAACACTGAGTCTTCCAATATAGGACGATCCTTCCTTTTATATTCTCTTCTGGGCAGCTCAGGGATGATCGGCAATCCTCCGATCTTCTTCACATATGCCCTGGTGTGTCTTCTCAAATTATTAACAACTTCCTTGTCGACAGAAAACAAATGTTCTCTACCTCTTTCTTCCGGAATTGGATTATGAATCCCACTGCTTTCTGAACTGTTACCAGTGGAATAGTCTCGGGAAAACAGGTTTCCGCGGCCGGCCATGCACTGGCGGCCCTCCTTCTAGCGCCAAAAACTATTGAGGCCTGGAAATTCGCAGGCAACAACAGCAAGAGATTCTCCCCAGTCAACGTTCCCAACTAGCCCGTGACTGTTTGGTGTAGGGAATCCGTCTGGTTTATGGTCCGGCTACCGTAGGTCAAGTAACAAAAAAAAAACAAGGCTTTACCGGTTGCGGCTCGGTCCACCGTATATATTTTTGTATTTTTGACTTAAAGTATGATATGCACGTGCCTAATTAAACATGCAAGGGGATAAGGATGCAAAGAGCTGTCACAATGTGATGCACAGGTTCTTATCTCTCGTCTTAGAACTCACAAGCATCCGAATCACATATATGCAAGAAAATAAATACTAACTAAACTATTTCTAGAGAGCTGGATATTAATTTATGAGCAATGTGCCCCTGTCCATGTGTTGTGGAAAATCATAGATAGCTTCTTTTATGACCAAACATATAAACATGAATGAAAGTATACATGATAAGATAGCTCATCAACATTTAAAAAATCCCATTACTCATAGTGGAAGACATCACAAAGGATACTGAAGAACATTCAAACAAGAACATAGGTTCAGGACGTTAGAATGCTCTCACAGTTAATGAATCATAGTTGAAAACGAAATAGTTCCCATTCAACATTGCTCATTTAAACGCATTGATACATTCCACATAGCACTTTCTCCAACAGGCAAAATTTGCAATTTTTGGTTTGTAAAACGAAATAGTTCCTCTTACAAGCAATAGTTAACAAGTTTTTCCAGGAGAAAAAATCCCTTCTTCGTTCTCACTTTCCAATATTTAAACTAAAATCGAAAACCGCTTGGGCTGCCCCCAGACGCGTGACCTTTGGGTTCCTCGAAATTTTTCATATTTCTCTTTATCTTTCCTGCGCAGAATCATGATTTGCTGAGTAACTGACAGACCTTTCGGATCTACGCCTTTGTTTTTTTTTATTTTTCCTTCTACTCCACTTGTCCTCCTTGCGATCTTGCTGGTTTCGGTTCTACCTTTGCCAAACCACCCAACTCCCTTCGCGCCGCAGTAGTTTAACCAATCTCCTGAATCCACCTGCAATCAAACGATGTGCATCATTCATTGGAATTGCATTCAATCATATCAACTAAAACAGCTAAGCATTAAGAGAGGCCATGTACTGTATTATTCATCAGCGTCTTAGAATGCTAATATCGGCGGGGGAAACTCATCCGCAGCCGCATAAGCGGGTCACAACAGGTGATGGGTACTGCGAAAACACCTAAGCACATCGGAGTCGAAAATGCTAAGACCTAAATGGTGGGCGGGAAAAATTCCCAATTGAAATTCGGAAGAACATCGACATCGGAAGCCAAAAGCCTTGCACAGCCGCAACGGCGGAAGAGAAAAGACTACGGACAAGCGATTAAAAGACCAGCACACATCGGTAGACGGGGCACTTTACTTTTCAGAAGCTTAGTTGCTTTGGGAGTCGCAACGACGGAAGAAGAAAAGGAAAAGGCCTCCGATCGAACATAATTTGACGCCCGATCAATAAAAATATGAAGTGTTCGGAGTGGCTTTAACATTCAGCAACGGTCAAAACCCGCTTAACCTCCGAAACCGCGGCCTCTCAAAGAATGATTAATCTAAATGACTAACAAAACCAAACTTAAGATCTGCAACCCACAACAATTTTAAAAAACGCAAGCAACTTCAGAAAATAGGATGAAAGTTAGTCTTCAAAAAATCATCCAAAACTAGAGCATGACCAGAAAGTTCACGGATCCAAACGATTCAAAGCAACATTAAATCATGAGGAGGGGACCAAAATTTAAAAATTCGGGGAGAACAGTTGCAGCTGCAACACCTTCATATCTTTGGGCCCCAAGACATGGAGGGCTTAATCATGGGAGGATCTGATGATCCCCATCTGGACAAGCTTATCATGTTCACTTGTTAGGGACTCAATGAAGGCATTGAGTGTAGGCATCTTCCATCCAGGGGTTGTGAGCTTCCCTGCACGGAATGTAGAGACAAAAACTGAATAATCGGCTCCAAATTTGGAGAGTATGGCAAGGATGAGCTAATCATTCGCCTTCTCCACTTTGCATTGCTTCAAGAGTAAGACAGTGTGCTTGAACTTTGTGAAAAAATCATTCATGGTCTCGAAATTGGAAGGCTGGAGAGACATCAATTCATTTTCGATCTAGTAGACTCTCAAATCATCCTGCTTTCCATATAGGGCTTCCAATTTGTCCCAAATTTCTTTTGGAGTCTTCAATCTCGCAAGATGGAAAAGGAGATCCCAAGAAATAGAGAGGCACAAGAACCCAAATGCTTCACCCTTCTTGTTCAAGAATCTTGATTTCTCTATTGCAGAACCAGGCTCATCTTCAGTGTCCATGGTGACTCTATAGAGTCCTCTTGAGCGCAGCTGAATCTCCATATCTCCTTTCCATGAGTGGAAATTGTATGGAGTCAAAAGATCTACCAAGGAGGCCATCTAGATCTGCTGGAGCGAATGCTTCACCTGTAGAAAACCTGAAAATCACAACAAAAAGGGAAATGTAAGGTCAGACAACCTGCACATTTTAGGTTTTCATCACACCCAGCATAGTCAATCAAGCAAGCTTGATCAACAAGTTCTTTACTTGGGGTATTAAGTGGTAAGCCTTGGCTTCTGGTGCAGTGCTGGATTTTTGAGCTATTGCTCAATTTTCATGCAGAAATCTGTCAAAAAGCTTGTTTTTGAGAGATAGAGCTTTGTCCCATCCTGAGCTCTGATATCATATTAATCTTTCACAATGATTTAGGGACTAAACAATAGTCTCATCAAAGATTAATTAACAAATAACTCATGAAATGGTGTAAATCAGGCTACAGAATGAGTAGTTGCTCTGTATATTCAATAAAGAATGAATAATTACATTACAATGTCATGCTACAAGCATGAATGAGAAGCAATTCGAATTCCTAAGGAGGTCATTCGAATTGAATGAGTGAGTCTAGCTTAACTGAATGTAAGCCATAGTCAACACTCAAGTTAACCACTGATCAAAACCCTAATTGACTCAACTGAGCCCTAACTGAAGTTGGGGTGCAATAAATGACTGAGTCTCAACTGAAAGAGATCAGACACATGTCACAGCAAGCCAACCATCAAGTGGTAGCGCTTCAATGACTCCAATGAATCCCAATGAGGTTAACTAAAGTGTAACTGAACATCAGAAGTGGTTGGAGGCGCCCCTATTGACTCTAGTTCATTAAATAATCAATTTAATGAAGGGAGGCACCTTCACTGCCCTGTTTAACTTATTGTAACCATCAGTTAGCAATTAGGTGCATTAAATCACTCAGATCACCCTTGGAGTGCTCCAGTTAGCCTCCCCGAATGTAGAAGAAGGCTAAGTTAGCCTCCTTGACTGAAGGTAGGCGTGGATATGATCTAGCTAATGACATTTAATGCTCCACTGATGTTAATTAAGCCAATAATACTTAGGATAGTGGTTTACCTAGGCCAAATTGACCAAAATGAGTGTGTATGGTGGTAAATGTCTCCAACATTCTAAGCGATTGTTTTGGATTGAAAAAAACATGTTTATAGATAGGTAGGTGAATATTAAATATGAAACATAAAATTAACACTAAAATGTGTAAATTTTGGCGAATATTACAATAAAAAAACATATTTTATGTAAATATAGGCAATATTAGACACTAAAAATGACCAAATAACAAATTTATTTTTTGAAAAAAACACAAAAAATAGCCAATTGGCGAAATTTCACCCCTAAAAATTACCCTGCTTCAGATTCTATGTAGAAGAGTTTCTTTTCTCCATAGTTATGTGCCTTACTGTACTTGTTGTCACAATTAAAGCATAGACCTTTCAATATTATTCTCTGTAATTGTTGAGGTGTCAACTTCTAAGCTTAGTTAGAAGGAACATCATTCTATCTGTATGTGTTGGAAGTGGTATTTCTAGTAGTCATCACCATATTTTTACTTTCAACCTTCCTTGCCATCATGAAATCCTTCTCTATGAATTATGGTTCAAAGAGATGCACCTCAAGTTGAATTTTATCCTTCAAGGTTCCAATAAAGAGATCTAACAAATTATTTTCTAAAATATTCTTCACTTTGAGACTTGGCTGCTGAAATTTCTTGATGTGCTTTGTAGCTTGACCATTTTGCTTCAGATTTACCAACAAGCTAAAGAAGGTGTTTATATTTATATCCCCATAATGTTTAAAAAATTCTTCTACAAATATAGACCAAGAGACGATAGAATCCTTTTTATGGTCACAAAGCCATTGGTACCATACAAATTGACCAGGTTCTAAATATAAGGATGCAATAGTTACATTTTACAAAGTTGGCACCTGGTGCAGATCAAATAATTACTCCATCTGAAAATTCCATGTGATTGGATCATTGCCATAAAAAATTCTCATGTCAATCTTGGGGATAAAGTATTTCCTTGGACCTGTGTTGAACCCATGATGTTGTAGTGAATCATCAACTTTTGAGGACTCAAATTTCCTACTCTCCAATTGTTTTTTCAATTTTCACAAGTCGTGACTAGAATAAGTCCCATTTTTCTTGCTTATCTCGTTCTTGAGTATATACATGAGGAATAAAGCTATGTTTTATATCCTTCATCAATTCCTTCAATTCTTGAAGATTTTCTTTTCTATCCATCCCTTTGAGATCCTCTTTACTAGACATCCTTTTGAGATCCTCTTTACTAGCCATCCCTTTGAGATCCTCTTTACTAGACATCCTTTTGAGATCCTCTTTACTAGCCATCCCTTTGAGATCCTCTTTACTTGCCATCTTATTTTCCAATTTAACTAAGTCATCCATTTTCACATTCCCTTAATTATATCTTCCAACTTGGACACTCTAAAAGATATGTCTTCCATTTCATCGTATGCCAGGGATGAATCCTCTGGGGGTTTGAGTGGAGTGTGATTTTTTCCACTTCCTTTTGGTGGGATTTTGAACAATAAATATATATCACACCCTAGGGTTTACCACAAATAGATCATTCTTCTCAAAGTCATTCAAGTTCAAACTGATGTACCTTTTTCAAACCCTAATTAGAAGATTATTTATAGCTGACTTGTAACTGAGCTAAATTTTTAATTTTGAATCGTCTGGGTCTGAAACCTCGTCTGGTGGTATCGTGATGTATCATATTTCCATTGACGTAGGTTTGACCTAATTTGGATGTGCCAAAACAAAGTTATTACAAATCTCCCAAAGCTTCTTATTTTTTTCCTATCCAGAAGAGAGAACTTGTACAATATGCCACGTGTCCAATATTTCATTTTTCCTACTGAAACTTCAGCCACAGATACCTTGGTCCGTCTTATTTTGTATGCAACTGGTCTCAGTCAATTTGTATCTTAAATGCCTTAGATATTACCTTTTCCCCTATAACACCTGTTTTAGACTTGTAAAAAACTCTATATTCCTCCGCAATGATCTCTGAAACTGTAATGGATCAGGATATGAATTTTGGAATGGAAACAGTTCAACCTTTTATAGAAGTGATTTTTTACAATATATCTATGAATCCTTGTAGAAAAAAAGTTGTAGCGAAAATTTCAAGATGACTCATTTTGCATAAGTCAGTCCCGAAGAAAGAGCTCTAATACCAAATGTTATGCAACCAAGTCCCAAAATTAACATAAAAATAACATACATAGACAAGAAGAGATTAATACGTGCCTTAACAATGAAGATCATATATAATTAACAATATTCTTCGAGGGAGGAACTTCCTTACACGATGTACTGAGTACACAAGACAAAACAAGATATAATGATGAATAAAATGAAAATACCTCCTTCATATATATAGTATACCAAGGTGTACAATAAAAACTAATAGACCCAAGTCCACATGAATAATATGTAATACACCACAACATAAGGGGTAATGTGCCCAACATTTAGGGCGCAACGGATGCATCCATTTTTTATTCAAAGTATTATTTTATAATTTCTTTCATTGTCAATCAACGGTGATTCAAAATGCAACGAGGACTTGAAAATGAAACAATTTTTTTATTCAAAATGCAACAAGACTTGAAAAAAATTGAAGAGACAATCATAAAAAACAAAAGGAAACTTTTTTCGAACAACAATCTTTTCCGAGAAACATTTTTGTTGTAGTAGACAAGCCTTGCTTTTTAAATAAAATAAGGTTTGGCTATCTATTTCTTTTATCCTATACAAGCAAGAACACACATGCATTATTAATATGCATGCATTAAAAACACATGTCCGTTATTAATGCACATGCATTGTTGTCAAATTGGGTAAAAACATACCCCAAGATAATTATATACTATGTTTAAAAGCAAGATTATGAGGGTATGGTAAGGTAGGGTTGGAAAGGAACAACTGAGACAAGAGGAGGTGCAGGGGTGGAGAGACAAAATGAGGGGAAGGCATGCAAGGAAGAGCATGGAAGAATAGGGACTAGAGGTGGAGATGATCGACGAGGGGTAGGGATGGATAGATGATGAGAGTCACGAGAGAGGGAGACACATAGGGTTAGGGGAAAAGGGAATGCAAGTGAAGAAGGGTGGTGAAGGATAATTAAGCATGGGTAGGGACAATAAGAATATAAAGAGGAGGTCAGTTATGATTTGAAGGGGCATAGGGGATTGAGTTTAAATAAGAACAGAGGGGTGGGATAGAAAGGGTAAGGGTGATTCCATGATGGGTAATTATTTTTGGCGAAATATGAGGATGAAAAATGGAAATTTTACCTATGTATTAAATTGAAGTCCTCAAAACTCATATTTTCCATATGAATTTCAACATGCGGTTAAAAAATGAAATGTAGATAATTATGATGGATTTCCAATGACATATTCTTTTTTTTTAAATATACGAATGCAATTTAATGTGTCAAATTTTCATTTAATGAAACATGCGTCCTTAAAAAATTGAAGAGAAATTAACAAGTGCCTTGTGTGTCTGCAAAATAATTAATGTTAATTAATAATTTAAAAAAATTAAATATGTGAACATGATCTAGACAGAATACAGTAGTGCATACATATTTTTCCTTTGATTTTCTTGGAAAAATTATATTTATTATTATTTTTTGAAACTAACTAGTGAATATTTCAGAGACATTTTTCACACATGTGCATGTGTGCACCAAACATTTTGGTTGTTTACATAAATTGCAAAACTAAAAATTCCCTTTTGAAGAGGACGCACTGATTTAATGCTTGTATATTTTTTCATTTTTTTTATGTGTATTTTGAATGTTGTTGATTTATCTTTGAGCTCATTCGAAGTTGCCGACAAGGTTTTTTAGGGATAAGAATGACATACAAAGATAAACATCCTAAAATATATGTCATTGTATAGAGTATTCAATGACGAATCCAATGGTATCACGTCCGCCTGTTAATGTGCATTTAATGACATAATTTAAGCCCCTAAAAGGCACACAAAATTTCCTTTTTGCAAAAAAAAAGGGCTATGGGTCTATTTTTTAGGCCATTAATCAAGGTTTTTAAATACCTTGATCAAGGGCTTGAAGTGACCTTGATCAAGGGTTACGTCAATCCCTCGATCAAGGTCTCTTCAAGCCATCGATCAAGATATTTTCCTCAATTGAGGTTTTGTAAAAAATGTTCGATCGAGAGTTTGTCTATGTAAAAACAAATAAAAAAAGAGTCTGGGAAACAGGTTGGCCAATTAATGTTGTCCAACCACCATTCCCACACAAAACATCAACCAACCTCTATATAACCACTAAACAATTACCCGATAACACTTGTTTAAATCATTATTAGTTGGATTTCAATTAGTTTTGTGTGAATTTCATGTTGTTCAATTAGATTTCATTATCTATACATGAAGCTCTTTGTAGATCTACTTCAAATTTCATATTAACGTATTGTTGTTTGTTATAACAATTGGAAAAAATATTTTTTTGTTGGCATTCAAGCTTGACATGGAATAAAAGAAAACGACAAATAAAGTATACTTGTGAACAAAACGATGATGAGGAGCATGAAAAGAATAGAGAAAGGATGAGGCAACAAAGAGGAAGGTTGAGAGAAGAAAAAGATACACCTTTGGTGCAACAAACTCCAATGGAAGACAAGTATGGTAAATTTAGAATTACATACTACCTAATTTAAATTTCTCTACTTGGTTATCTATTACTAACTTTTTTTTTTCAACTTAGCCCTACTATATTTGTTTGTAATGAAATTCTTAACAATTTGTTTTTTATATTTTAAAAATTGTAACAATTTAAAAAAGCATTAACTATTTCCTAAATATTTTGTTTGTAATGAGATTCTTATTTATTTCATAACTTTGTTATTTATATTTAAAATTTTGTTACAATTTTCAAGTTAAATGGATAATTTTCAAGATACTCAATTTTCAAGTTATTAAATCTTTTGAAGTAAAATGTGTAATTTTCAAACTTTAATATAAAAATTTTGAAATTAAATGTACACTTTCCAAGTTACTAACAATTTTCAAGTTAAAATTTCATTCGTGAGATGTAGAACAGTTGGTGGTGGGGTATGGTTAAGACAACCCCTAAGTGTAAAGGTCATCGGTTTAAATCCCATGGATACCAAAAATACAACCATGTTAAGGGTTGGTGCGGTCCAGACCGGGTGCGATCCTCAAGTGATTTTGACGGCTCAGATGCCCCTGGTTCGTGGTAACTTAGCCAATGGAAAACCTGCTAGACAGGGGGGGTTCTTCCACTTTCCAACAAAAAAAAACAACTTTCAAGTTAAAATGTAGATATATAGCTATTTTCAATTTTCTAAGTGAGTAACCATTTCAAGTTTAAATGTAATTTCAATTCTTGTTTTGTTATTTGTTAAAAATTATTTGTATAGACTCATGTGAGCTCCAAATATCAACATCTGTTGATTGAAATAACTATTAGTGTCTCATTTTAGAACCTTCATTTTATTTGAAATGAACAATGTGATAGTTATGTATTAGTTGGAAAATCCAATTTGAAAACAAATGAATTGAACATTTTGATAGTTATGTAGTAGTTGTAAAATTCAATGACAACAAATAAAATGAACATTGTAAAAATTATGTAGTAGTTTGAATATTCAATGACATGATCAAATAAAATGAACATTGTGATAGTTGTATAGTAGTTGGAAAATACAACTGAAACAAAAAAAATGAGCATTGTGATAGTTATGCAATAGTTTGAAAATTCAATGACAACAAAAAAGTTGTAGATTTTGTCAAATCTCAAATTGTGCCTACCATTGATCTAAATATATTTGGTATGTGTATATCATAATATCTTAAACATGCACTAAAAGATCAAATAGTGTTCTTATAAATATACATAAATTTTAGCAAGAAAATGATACTTGTGAGTAATAGTAAATACCTTGAAGAAGAATTAGGTAACAGGTAACAACATTATGACCACCACTTCCTCTAGATTTTATACACGTGGATATGGGTCATAGGGTAATTGTAGTTACAAATGTGATTGAAATCATGAAAAATGGATATAAGAGACCCTTTTCCATATTTTCCATGATTTCAATCACAACTATAAACACCAATAAATCATCTATTATATCTATAACCCCTCTCTACTAGTCTTTGCTTGAGTTTCTATGAAACAGATGAGGTGAAATAAGCAATGGTCTGTTGTTGTTTTATACATATAACTATTTCAAATGCTCGAGGGTTTAACCCAGCCCTCAATTGAGGTTTCAATAGCTTAATCGTGGTCTAATTTAAACCCTCGATCAAGGTACTTTTAAGCCCTCGACCGAGGGCTTGCTACACCTATCTTTGGCACCCTGCTTGCCAAAAAGTGTGAAGCACATTCATGGAATCACCTGTAAATTTAGACAAGAGATAAGAATGGAGGGGTGGTATAGAAAGAGTAGGGATAGACAAGATATAGGAATTGAGGTGTGGGGAGGGTGAGGACGGGAAGTGATGGAGAGAAGACGATTTTATAGAGTGGAATAAGGAGGGGAAGGGATACAGAGAAGGCAAGAGTGGGTGGGAGAATTAGAGCATGTGCAGTGTGTGAGCGTGGTTAGGGAGGGGAAGTACTAGGATCAAATAGAGGGATGATGTTGGGTCGAGGTAGAAATAATGAGGGCAAGAGAATAATGAGGTGGAGGGTTGGGGTGAAGAGGATCATGGAACAATAGGGGGAGGGTTATAGGAGGTGGGGTAGGGGTGGCATAAATTGGAGACATAAAGGATAGGAGGTGAAGGGATATGCATAGAGTAATATGGGTGGAGAAGTATTTAGAGCAAAGGGAGAGGTGAGGAGGGGTTATATGGGCCTTAGGACCTAAATACTATGTCTTAATTTCATTTTCCAGTAACAACACTTGCAAACCATAATGAAAGCATTATCTAGAAGGTATTTGGCATCAAGGTTGGATATGGATGGCAGTAGGATATTTTGCATACCAAGGATGGGTCACAAGTCCATGAACATGTTCAAGGAAGGAAAATGTGTTCCTCACAATATAGTTGTATATTCTTGGGCTCAAGATCCTTGAACAAGTCCTCATACTAGCAAGTGCTTTGGTGAGGCTCTATGTAAGCCTTCAAGTGGGATACATGTGTTGTGTGTAATTTTTGTGCATTGGAAATAGGTTTGGAATATGCCACATGGTCAATCTGATAAACAAGGGATTTATGCTCTAATTGAAACTTCTCAAGCACAAGTGCCATTAACAAACCCTAGACACAACAACAAAATTACTTAATAGGGGGACTTGGGATTTGGATATGTGTTCCATTAAAATGTTTCACACATTGTGGATGGGTCTCAATCATAGCCTTAAACATAGTCATGGTAGGGAAGAAACATCCTCAAGCCCTTGACATTAGATAAACAATAGAAGTATTATTCTTAATCCCTAAACAAAGATTCCTAGGCTCAAGCACTATTGATGAGACCTCAAACTTCCACATATGACCTCTATTGGTTAACGATCACCTTCAAGGATGTTATATATACCATCAATATGTTAGTTGGGCACCAAAATGTGCCTAGAGGCCTATCCAATGTCATAAGAGCGTAATAATGGGACTTGTTCCCTAAACACTAGTTCTCAGGATCAATCACCGTGAAAAAAACCTACAAACCACAACACAAAACCTCTCTTAAGAGTATTTGGCATCAAGGTTGAATATGGATGGCATTAATAGATTTTGCACACTAAGTTTGGGTCCCAAGGCCTTGAGCATGACCAAGGAAGGAAAAAAAGCACCTTAGGGATATTATTGAATCATCTAAGACTTAAGAGCCTTGGATGAGTACTCGTACCAACACATTTACCCTTTGTAGGTGTCAATCTATGTAGGAGTCAGAGTGGTGTACGAGTTTTGTGGGTAGGTTCTATGCATTGGAAATAGGTTTTGAGAATACCTCATGATCAATGTGGTAAATAAGGGCTTTAATCCCTAATTAAATATTATTGAGATCAAGCACCATGGACAAACCATAAACAAAACAACATGATTCCTCAATAGGGGATTTTTTCCCTAATAATAGATATATATGGGTTCCATTGAAACGTTTCATACATTGAGGATGGATCTCAAGGCCTTAATCATAGTTGTGGTAGGGAAACAAAATGCTCAATCACTTGACATTGGTTTGGGTAGGGAATGATTATCCTCCATCCCTAAACATAGATTTTTAGGTTCAAGTGCCATTGATGAGCCCTCAAACCTCAACATATGACCTATGTTGGTTAACAATCACCTTCAACAATGTTATGTGTGCCATTGATAGGTTATTTATGTATTAGGAATGTATCTAGATTCCTATCCAATGTCACAAGAGGATAATAATGGGCTTTGTGCCTTGAATGCCAATTCTCGGCCTAAATTACAATGAACAATACTTGCAAACCACAAAGGTTGGATATGGATGCGATTAAGAGATATTTCACATTAAAAATGGGTCACAAGACCTTGAATATGGTTAAGGAAAGAAAATAAGCACCTCAAGGATATAGTTGGGTATTCCTCGACTCGAGAGCCTTGAATGTATCATTGTACTAGCACACCAATCATTTTTAGGGGTTCTATGTAGGACTTTATGTGAGATACAATTGTTGTAGGTATTTTGTGTGCAATACAAATAGGTTTGGACTACACCACATGGTCAATGAGGTAAACAAGGGCTTTAAGACCTAATTAAACCTTCTCAATATCAAGTTCAATGAACAAACCCTAGACATAGAAACATGATCCCTCAATAGGGGGTCTTTGTCATAGGAATTACTTTGTCCAAGGAATTAGATATGAGTACCATTAAATATTTGCACACACTATGGGTGGGCCTTGAGGCTATAACCATAGTTTTGCTAGGGAAATAACATCCATAAGCCCTTGACATTGGCTAGAGGATGGAAGCAATATTATCAATCCCTAAACATTCATTCTTAGGCTCAAGCACCATTGATGAAGCCTTAAACCTTCACATATGATTTCCATTGGTTAACAATCGCCTCCAAGGGTGATATGCATGTCATAAATAGGTTAGTTGTGCACTAGAAACATGTCTAGAAATCTATCTAATGTATACGAGGATAATGATGGGTAGGTTTGGACTACACTACATGTTCAATGAGGTAAACAAGGGCTTTAAGACCTAATTAAACCTTCTCAAGATCAAGTTCAATGAACAAACCCTAGACATAGAAACATGATCCCTCAATAGGGGGTCTTTGTCATAGGAATTACTTTGTCCAAGGAATTAGATATGAGTACCATTAAATATTTGCACACACTACGGGTGGGCCTTGAGGCTATAACCATAGTTTTGCTGGGGAAATAACATCCACAAGCCCTTGACATTGGCTAGAGGATGGAAGCATTATTATCGATCCCTAAACATTCATTCTTAGGCTTAAGCACCATTGATGAAGCCTTAAACCTTCACATATGATTTCCATTGGTTAACAATCGCCTCCAAGGGTGATATGCATGTCATAAATAGGTTAGTTGTGCACTAGAAACGTGTCTAGAAATCTATCCAATGTATAAGAGGATAATGACGGGTTTAGTTCCATAAATTCCACTTCTTGGTTTCAATCACCATGAACAATACCTACAAACCAAAACACAAACCCTCTCTTGGAAGTCTTTGGTACCAAGGCTAGATATGGATTCCATTAAGATCTGTGTGCAAGTCGCATGACCTTGAACATGGTCGGGGAAGGAACAAAAGTGCCTCAAGGATATTGTTTAATATTCTAGGACTCAAGAGAATTGAATTATTCCTTATACCAGTGAATCAATCATATGTAAGGGTTCTACATAGGCTTTTCTATGGGATACATGTGTCATGGGTATGTTTTTTGTAGTATAAATAGTTTTTCATTGTGCAACAAGGTCAATGGGGTGAATAAGGGATTTAATCCATAATTGAACCTTCTCGAGCTCAAGTGACATGAAAAAACTATAGACACAATGATACAAGATCCCAATAAAGGGTCTTTGGGAGCTAGATATTGGTGTCATTAAAACTGTTCACATATTGTGGATGGGTTTAAGGCCTTACCCATAGTATTGGTGGGAAAACAACATCCTAAATCCCTTAACGTTGGTCGGAGGAGGTAATCATTATCCTCAATCCCTAACCAAATCTTCTCAAGCTCAAATACCATTGACGATACCTCAAACATTTACATATAACCTATGATGGTTAACAATCACCTCCAAGGGTGTTATGTGTGCCATGACTCTAGGTTAGTCTATAAACAAGATGTGTCCAAGAGCTAATCCAATGTAATAAGAGGAAAATACCGAGACTCATGCGCTAAACACCCCTTCTTAGGATCAATCACTCTGAACTATACCTGCAAACCACAACACCAACCCTCTCTAGAGCATCTTTTGAATCAAGGTTGGATATGTATGCCATTAAGATATTTTGCACACCAAGGATGGGATGCAAAGCCTTGAACAAGGTCAAGGAAGGAAAACAAGATCCATAGAGATATTGTTGAATCTTCTTGGACTCAAGAGACTTGAATGAATCCTCATAACAACACATTCATCCTTTGTAGGGGTTCTATGCAATCCTTTGAGTGGGATACAAGTGTTGTGGGTAGGTTTTGTGCATTGTAAATAGGTTTGGGCTGTGCCACATGATCAATGGGGTAAACAAGGGGCTTAAGCCAAAATTGAACCTTCTCAAGCTCAAGTGGCATGAAAAAACCCTAGACATGTAAAAAAGAACCCTCAATAGGGAGTCTTTTCCCTACGAGCTAGATATAGGTGCCATGAAAATGTTTCACATCTTGAGGCCTTAACCAGAGTGATGCTAGAGATACAATATCCTCAAGCACTTCACATTGGTTGGAGAAGGGAATTATTATTCTGAAGCCCTTAACACTGGTTGGATTTAAAGTATAGAACATTCTAAAGGCTTCTTAAGCAAAGCCCCTTATGCTCAAACACCAAGAACAAATGTCCTAAGATCACCATACTAGAGCTTGGATGGTTTGCACGGCCTTGACCATCATCAAATATTGAAAACTAGTGTTTTAGGATCTTATTGAAGCTTGTTGAATAATAATATGAAAAGGGAATGGAATGGAATGTGGAAAATGATCATAAGCGTGTTATTAACACGTGTGTGCTCTTAGAAATTAAAGAAAATTTGGTGAGACTACCTTTTTTTATCTGTGTTGGATGAATTCTCAGTTTGCATGGAATGGAATGTGGAAAATGACCATGTGTGTTATATTAACATATGCATGCTCCTGTAAATTCAAGAAAAAATGGCAAGACTACCTCTTTTTATCGAAGTGTTGGATGAATTGTCTATTTTGGTTTTAATTTCGAAAGGACAAACCTAGTGATTTGGGCTACATCAACAAAAGCAAACTCATTTTCTCAACTCCCTATTTATAGAGATTTGTTTGCACATTTTAAATATATGTATTTAAAAAAATAATGTTTTCTATTTTTTATTGATTTTTATTTGTACATATATTATATTTATAAAATACATAAGTCTTTTATTTCTAGTGTAACTTTTTATTGCATTTTCCCATTTTGAAAACAAATTGTATGGTGCACAAGTACACTAGAACAAATTGTATGGTGCACAAATACAGTGGAGGGTCCTACACATAAAAAAAATATAAATTGGTTAACACCCTCAAACATGGTCTTATGGTTGACCTCATAATCTCTGGATTTTAATGGCTTTATTAATTTGTAAAAAAATATGGAAAATTAATGGCACACAAGAACTATTATGTACTAGTGTACAAATTTATTTGCAAACATATGCATGTTGTTTTAGAGGAAAAAAAAATGCTAGAAGAAAGTGAACTTTTTTCATCCTTATTTTTCGTAAAAATATGTTTCAAAATTTCTTATTTTTCATAAAAAAAGTTGTCTACTCTTCAAGTTTATGCTTCAAAGTTTCTTATTTTTACACCATATTATAAGAAGTCATGCATGTACCTGTAATAGATCCTTGTAGTGAACATATTGTTGTTATTCACAATTTCAATTGTAATTAATCTATCATGAAATGCATGTACCTATAATAGATCCTTGTAGTGAACATGTTGTTATTCAAAATTGCCACTGTAATTAATCTTTCATGAAAGGTAAGCATTAGCTTACATAAACTCAAGATTTGATTCTATAATCTTGTTCACCTCTAAATCAAAATATTCTCAACCTACAATAAGATGCCTTTATTGAGTAACTTGTATTAACTTAGAAATCTAAGTTAAAAACCCTTCTTAAATGTAGTGATAAATATGTCCTTATAAATATAAGTAAAAATTAAAAATGATAAACAAAATCATCTGAAACATCTTCTACAATGCTCGTATAATGCCTCTTATCAACACTTTTGAAATAGTAATAGGGAGATACCTTGAATTAGAAATGCACATTTTATATAGTAATAGGGGAAGGCTGTATTTTTTAAGTAGCCATAAATGCTCTTTAAACATGATTTGAGGAGATACCTTAAAATCACTTCATTTTTTTCGCAAAAAAATGAAGTGATATTAAGATATCTCCTCAAATCA
>LPNX010967577.1:41707-73075 GCA_001517045.1 Pseudotsuga menziesii | reverse complement strand
AATAGATTAAAATTTGTAAATTTTGAGGAATATTATTAAAAAAACATATTATATATATATATATATATATATATATATATATATTGTAAATCTGCACATTCCATTAAACCGATAAGAAAAAAGTTACAAGTCTAAGAAAAGTCTAGGGTGGTCGAAGGTAGTGAAACCAGCATCGGAGCCAATCAAAATTACAAAATTTTATGGGGGAACTGAAACCGAGAAAGTGCAATGGCCTTGAGTGCCATGAAAACAAAAAATTAGTTCTTAATCTACTCGTTATGCAAATTAATAAAGTTTTTAACATAAGATGAAATAACAACCTATAACAAAAAGACTTGATATAACAATCCGAACCAGAAATAAACCGAGTCGCCACTAGAGACATGAGCAGGATTTATGGGGGGGAGGGGGGGTGCTCCTCCAAGATGGGGAAATCAGATCCACCTTCCTCAGAGTTGGTAACAAGTTTGCTCGCTGGCGGAGGAGACAACTTGTTGTTTGCACCTTCGCTATCCCGCATGTTAGATTTTTATCATTTAAGCAATATGATCTTAGGAACTTATCTGAGAGAATAACATGCACAACAATAAATCATAAGAGACAAGGGACACAAAGAATTTTCCTTGGGGAAACCATAAAGGAGAAAACCTCGAAACTTCCTCAGAGATAGAATGAGCACCAATGGCAACAGTAAAACCCAAAGACAGAAAAGATGATCTCCATAGTTGTTCTCTCTCTCTCACTTGAGAGATATTTTCCTCTCTCACTCATGCGCCCCAGTGAGTGAGTGTGTGTGTGATAAATAGAGAATCTCACTCTCTATTTATATTCTTTTGTTCACTTTATTTCCACTCCAACATGTTAGCCTCACTTAACAATTACTTACTAGGTCCAACATCTCTAGGAGAGTCTAATAACCCTAGTGACCCACAATTGTGGGGACTTTGCCCTCCGAAAAACAAGGAGGGTTAACCTTATCTCAATTGTGGGGACTATTGCCCCGACTTACAATGGAGGGTTAACCTCAATGACTTTATATGACTTGTTTACATTATTGAATCTCCCGATCGGAAAATCGGGGCATGACATGACTCAATTACATTACAAATACTTCCTGGAATAAACATCGAGGTACAATACATAAGATATACAAGTGAATACATTCCAAAGTTACAAATACATCAACAGCCCCTCTTAACTAGGAAGGTATTCTCTCGACGCAATTTATCAGCACAAGTCTTCTTCTCTGTATCATATGGATCATCATCAAGTCATCTTCATCGTCAAGTCATCTTCATCAAGTCGGGATCATCAGTTAATCTGGATCATCATCAAAGCTGGATGATCACTGGATCATCATCATCATCACTGCTTCCGCTATCTCAATCAAAGGGTGTTATCTCTTCATTCTTCTCTTCACTGGAAGTTCTACAGAGCCAGCCCTTTTTAATGTTGGTTGCATACCTAGCCTCCAGGCAGGTCTTCATCTTCTTCAGCACTTATATCTGACCATGAGAGGAACACATCCAAGAACCATGTCAGAATGGCCCGCCCATCACTTACATCTTTCGTTCTCAAAGAATGGCTCTTATATCTAGGCTGAGTGTTAGTCCCAGACTGAAAAAAATTCCTAGTAACTGACCAGGTGCCTCCATTCTCCCAGAGAATGGCCTCTCAGCACTAAGCTGAGCTTCAGTCCCAGACTGAATCAATTTCCTGGTAAATGACCAAGTGCCTCCTCTCCTAGAGAATGGATTCTGTAGGTCTTCATCATCTTTGGCCATACTGTGGAATCCTCAGGACTGATTACGTGCATCAACAAAACCTTGAAAGAGCATCCTAGCATAGACTATAGGATCTCCAAGGATATTTTACATGTGACTGTCACAAAACCTTGAAAGAGCATCCTAGCACAGACTATAGGATCTCCCAGGATCTTTTCTATGTGACTACCACCACAAAACCTCGAAAGCACATCCTAGCACATATTATAGGATCTCCCTAGATCTTTTCTATGTGGTCAGGAAAAACATGAAAAGAGTGTCTTACAACCTACAAGAACTCTAAAGAGCATCCTAGGACATTTAAAAGCACATAGATCAACCTATCAGATCTCCAAGGCTGATTACATGCCTCTAGTAGCAAAACCTCGAAAGAGCATCCTAGCACAGACTATAGGATCTCCTAGGATCTTTTCTATGCTACCTGTATCAAAAACTCGAAAGAGAATCCTAGCACAAACTATAGGATCTCCTAAGATATTTTCTATGCTACTTGCACAACCTATCCATGGCCAACCTGTAGCAAAACCTCGAAAGAGCATCCGAGCATAGACTATCGGATCTCTCAGGATCTTTTACATGCTATTTGTACAATCTATCCACAGAGTATCATCCTGATACTCATTATAACATCATCCTGATGCATATCATCATCATATCATCATCCTGATCATCATCATAGCAGAAACCAAAGCATCATCCTGATGCTCATCACACAGCGCTTACACCCACAGCCATGGGAAGGATCCTCCTACCATGCTTGGAATGGCTCCTGCAAATGTGTCCCATCACTTCTTCCTCGAAGTATCTTCTATCTGAAGAACACCAAGCCTCTCTCTGAAGTACTCAAACTTCACCCTGCCTAGTGGTTTGGTCAACACATATGCTATCTGCTCATCCGTCGCAACATACTGGAGCTTCACTAAGTTCTCTCTGCACCATATCCCTGATATAGTGATAATTGATCTCGATGTGCTTCAACTTGTCGTGGAACATCAGGTTCTCAAACAACTTCACACAACTCTGGTTGTCACAGAAGATACAGGTAGTGTCCAATGGGAGATCAAATAACTCATACAGTAGCTTCTTGAGCCATACTGCCTCACAACTAGCCGAACAAGCTGCGACGTACTCTGCTTGAGTTGTACTCAGTGCTACGCAAGATTTATTCCTACTAAACCAAGAGATCACACCTGATCCCATACTGAAGTAGCACCCCGAGGTGCTCTTTCTATCTGCAGCACTACTTGCCCAATCTGAATCAACATAACCCTCCAGGTTAAACTTTTGATTCGCATCATAATTGAGCCCATAATCAATCATACCCTTCAGGTACCTCATAATATGCTTACAGAAATCAGGTGAACATGTTTAGGATCTATCAAAAACTGGCTCAAGGTGTTCACCGCAAAGAAAATATCTGGTCTCGTGTTTTTTAGGTACATCAAGGACCCAATCATCTGATGAAACATCGTGCCATCAACCGAATCTAATGAAGCTTCAGGTTCGTTGCCATAGGTGTGGTCATGGCCTTGAATTCCATCATCCTGAACCTCTTCAGGATCTCTACTGCATACTTTCCTTTTCCCAGGGATATTCCATCCGCATTCTGCCACACCTTCATGCCTAGAAAGGAGTGCATCATATCCAAGTTCTTCATCTCGAACTCAAAAGCAAGTCTCCTTCTTGCAACTTTAATGAGTTTCTTTTTTCTGTCAAGAACAAGTCATCAACATATAACATGAGCATCACTAGTATTCCACCTTCAACCTTGAATTTAAGGTTGGAATCCACTTTACCCTCAGTAAATCCTAGAGTCATCAGTAACCTGTCCATCTTGTCATATGATGTCGAACCTCAGGATCTTCTGCAGTCACTCCCTCTAAAGCGGAGCATCATACTCCCTTTGTCTTTCGTACTCTATGCACTGAAACATTCTTTACCGGAGTGATAAGTAGCTTCCTCTGCTACTATTATTCTATGTATCCATCTAGGGTCACTGGATAGTAAGATCCTCTATCTTGAACCTTTTCAAAAGTTTTTCTCGCACCCATTTGTGAGCTTGTCATGAGTCTATAGGATTTCATCTTCAACCTTGTAGCAAAGGTTAAGATCTTCATCACTCTAGGTGATGTTCAAGCTCCTTATGCTCCTTATGTATGTGTTATCCCATGGGTATCTTCTGAGCTCGTACAAGCGGCCTTCTTTAATTTCCACACATGAGTCTGCTTGTCATGTGTCTTAATTTTCAATGGCTGCAAATGTCTCTTCGTATTTTATGCCTTATTTCCGTGAGAAGCCTCATGCTACGAATCTTTCCTTGTATCCCACGATGTTTCCATCTACTGCATGCTGGATATTGTAGATCCATATGGAAGACATTACGGACTTTCCTTCAGGTCTCGATACTGCATCCTAGACTTAATTATTCTTGAACTGGTACTCTCCTTCCCTTTCTTCTTGGCTACTTCTTCATAGCTAAAAGGCTCTGCATCAATGATGTCACTCAATAGTGTCACATAACTACACTGTGTCTGAGGCCTCTTGAATTCTTTGAAAATATCATCATATTCTTCTTTATCTTGGATTATTTCTTGAACTATCGTCACTTGTTCTTTAGAACAAATCTCATCCTTCTTTTCTTGTAGGTGATTGTACGTGATTTTTCCTACAAGTCAAATGCATTTGTATGGTTCGAAACATTTCATAAGGCATATTCATAATGGCAATTTTTTATGCATAAATATATGATCATGCAACTATTTTAGCCAATACAACATTCATCCATATCTCATGGAAACTTTTTAGATGCCTTCCATCTCTACTAGGACAACATTGAGATTGTGCACTAATCCAATATGTCACCATAGAGGTTTCATTCTAGATAAGTAGCAATGGAGAGTTGTATAGCACCATGAGCTACTTACCCATCACATGCGTATTAGTAGTATACTGTCATTAATGCAAACATTCTAACATGCATAAAACATCAACTGAATATAAACAAATTCATAACAAAACAATGTCATGAAATGACAATTGAATACTTATCTTTATTTATTTCACGGGTAGACTCTTTCTTCAGCCTTCAGCTTCATCGTCTTCTTCATTCATCATTTCTTCTCCAAATGTTAATATGGATAAGAGGTTCTTCAAGAGTTGAGTCCTTTGTATTCCTTGTCGCTTGAGGGATCTTCTTTGGATGGTGAGAGTTTCTTCAGTTGATCCCATCTTCTCTTCTCTTATTATGAGTCGAGCTTCTTCTTCTTCCCGGAGTCTGCTGAAAGTAATCACTTCCTTCTGGCACACATTCCTCGAATGAATGAATCCCATGATCCTCGGAGGCCATTCAAGGTAGTTATCACAACTTCTGCATTCTACACTTCTTCTTCTACTACTACAAGTTGTTCTTTGATTTGAGAGACCCTTGTAAAGTATGATTGTATGGTCTCTGCATTCTGGATCTTCACATTCTTCAACTAGTTTCTTAAAGTCATCTTCTGATTTATGTTCTTCCCTTCAAATAGCTTGGTCAAGAAATCAAACATCTCTTTAGGTGTCTTTAGGGAAGACACGTGTGGTATAAGGTGATCCTTGATTGAATCAACAATGATCTTCTTAGCCTTGACCAAGTTCTTCTTGTGTAAGGCTTTAGCCTCATCTCCCTCTGGAACTGGAACCTCTCAACTTATGTAGGTGTCCAATTCGTTTCCTTCAAGAACTAGTGAGATCCTATACTTCTATGCTGGGAAGTTGTCAGCCTCACCAAGCTTGTCATCAAGTTGGTGTGATTAGTCATTTTGAAATGAGAACCTCAAATGTAAATAGAAACAGATTGGATCTTACCGATTTGAGGTGTTCATCCTAATTCTGGATCTGGATGACCTTGGGTTTGTTAGAGAAACCCTAATTTTCAAAACTTGGAATATTTCAGATCTAATTGGATAGAAAGATAGACCTCTTCAAGGCGAGCCATCCAATGTACTCCTTTTTTGAAAACATTGGAGGGAAGCTCCGAGAATAGGAAGCCCTAGTTTACTAATTTCTTCTGCAAAAATGTCTGATACTGTTTCTGCAGTATCTCCTAAAGTATTGCTCCTCTTTGTCTAAAATTTCGTTATGAGGTAGCCTCATCTGTTTTGTTCCAACACCATATGTTTCATCAGAATTGGTTTCACCAATTGGGACTTATGAGCGTTTTTCCAAGGTGACCAGTTTCAGGACTGTTCAACATAGCGAAGTTGTACGGACTGCCACGTGTCACTGTTTCATCTTTGGGGTTTGAAACTTTTATCATAGAAATTAAAGTCCATGCCCTTTCTAGAAAATCTTGAGAAATTTCATTTGTACCTTCGTAGCCCGAGACATAGAAATTCTCCCCATGTGTCATGTTTGGGGAGCTATCCTAGGAGAGGCTGGAACCCTAACTTGGAGGAATCATATCTCCTATAATATAGTGAATATGAGGCTGAAACTTGGACAGAGTGTACATCCTGAATTTATATTCGACCTATGAAAGTTTCGGCACATGAGCCTTCACTGATATCGAAATATAGTGAATCTACCAAAACTATCAGTTTCAGTATTTTAGGGTTTTTCAGGCCCGAGGTCAAACTAGGGTTTGACTTTCCCGGAGTTTCACCCAACCAAAAATCTCGACTCAGGTCTCTACACTTCGATTTTGATGAGGAGAGAAATCCTATGTCGGGATCACTCAAAAATTCCTCTTCTGTAAAAAGCCCTAATTTCCCACACCAAAAACTGAAAATGCCCGGAATCAAATTCTGTGTCGATAGAAAGATACGCCCTTCAATGGAGAGTTAGCCTAGCCTTCTTTTGTTGATGGATTGTGCAAAGAGACCTAAAAAGTAAGAAGCCCTAGCTTCTGCAGTTGCACAATGTCTTCTTCTCAGGTTAGCTCTGATACCATGTTAGATTTTTATCATTTAAGTAATATGATCTTAGGATCTTATCTGAGAGAATAACATGAACACCAATAAATCACAATAGACAAGAGACACAAAGAATTTTCCGTGGGGAAACCATAAAGGAGATAGAATGAGCACCAATTGCAGCAGTAAAACCCAAAGACAGAAAAGATGATCTCCACAGCTGTTCTCCCTCTCTCACTTGAGAGAGCTTCTCCTCTCTCACTCATGCGCCCTAGTGAGTGAGTGTGTGTGTGATAAATAGAGAGTCTGACTCTCTATTTATATTCTTTCGTTCACTTTATTTCCACTCCAACATGTCGATCTCACTTAACAATTACTTACTAGGGCCAACATCTCTATGAGAGTCTAATAATCCGTGCTCCACAACTATGGGAACTTTTCCCTCCAAACAACAAGGAGGGTTAACCTCAATGACTTTACATGACTTGTTTACATTATTGAATCTCCCGATCAGAACATCGAGGCATGACATGACTCAATTACATTACAGATACTTGGACCAGAATAAACATCGGGGTACAATACATAAGATATACAAGTGAATACATTCCGAAGTTACAAATACATCAACCCTGCACCCGTTTGAACAGGGGTTCAATGGTGGTCGGGATGGGAAAGCGCATGTTGGTGGTAGAGTCCGGAACCGAGGCCAGACCTTTTTCAACAGACCTTCCTCCTGTTGCACTTCCACACCCAACCTCCATGCTGCCGACTCGTCTATGCTCACTGGCCAAGGCAGGCCGACCAAGCTAAGCCGAGGCGAAAATGCAAACACAAAACCACAAACAGTCACTCACGACAAAATGCCAACGGATGGTCCTACCCCCATCCATGGCTTGCCGCTTAACCCAAATTCTATGTAACTATTGAGAGCTCGCATGATCCAAACCAACCACCATTGAAACCAAAATAAATTTTGACGGAAGAGGTTGGGCCTTCAACAGTCTAGGAATAGCCGTCATCATCCACCCACAATGAGGCGCTAGGGAGATGGGGGAGAGGATTAATGGCCCCGACATGCGTGGTGCCATGCGATCAGCTCCCAGACGGAGGCTATGTAATAATAAATTATTAATTCAATTACAAATAATATATTGATGGATTTATTATTATTATTTTTAAGAAAAAGATTAAATAAAACAATTTAGCTAAATTTAACCCCCCTGAAATACCCTTGCCTCATGCTACTATGGTTCACCCTAATAGTTGCAGCAAAGCTCAAGCTGGAATATCTTATTATTGAGCAGGAAGTAATTGCCAACAAGTTTCACATAATCAATACCGGTGAAGTTCTTTCACCTAACGAACAAGTTAAAAGTACATGTTTACCACCTATGATGTGGATAGCAAAACCCAAGAAACTAGTACATTCCCTCGTCCCGCAATTTGAATGCTTCAAAGAAAACAAAATTAATTTAAACCAGCACAGGTTAAAGATTTTCCAACCACATTTTACTGCTTCTGGGAGGATGTTCATTGTTTATCGATCACTGTATCTACCTGGTGATGAGGCAATGTGGGAAATTAATCTTTTTCAATATTCCTCTTCCTAAGAGGATCAAAATATTGGGATAAAAATAGCAGAGCTGATGAACCAATACCTCCCATAATTAAGCAACTCTGCTTACCATCAGTGAAATCGTGAAATTTGAATTACAATGGATATGCTACTCTCAACCATGCACATAAAATTGAAAATTTCTATCCTCATAAAATGCTAACAAGAAGAGGAATGACCTATGAATTAGAATTTTGAAGTATGTGGTATAACATAATTGGCAGGAAATAGTAAACCTCGAACAGATAATGAACGCTGTTTCATAAAAATTCAAGCCAGATATTCAATAATCTGCAAAACATTGGAACAAGCATGGAAATCCTTCGGTAACATACTATCCCAAGATCAAACAACAGATTAAGTACATGTTCAGGCACACCATTTTCTTCTTTTTGGTGTTCCATTCATGTCAAGAGGCTTAATTTCTGCTCTCAAATTGCAAAATAAATATTTTAAATCTTGATGTTTAGCATCAATATGAATTATATCTATTATCAAAAAGTTGTTTCCATCCAATTATATACCAGAGCCTAAAGATATGCTCTTACTAAGAGCAATTGTGTCCAGAACTAGCTGCTTTCGGATCAAATTGGCAATGTCGCAGATCAGTGATTTCGAGCTATAATCTCGTAATTATATTCTCCAAAGTATCGGGGCATTGGAAATTGGAATAATAAAAATTATTTTCAAGGATAGATTCAACTAAACATGTTATTCCAGACATTTGAAAATTAGATAGGTCAGGGTAAATTTAAGAGAAGAAAGTTACTGACCTACCAGATTAGATCTTAGAATTTTGCTGTGGAATAAGATTTATGTTTATAGACACCAAATGTACTGTCCAGATTGATTATATGGTCATCCTTTAAAATTCATAATTAACAATATAAAAAATAACTTAATTAATATCTGATAAGTACAGTTCATGATAGTTGGAAAAATTAAACGTCAACTTCAACTATTCAATTATTAGATATAACTACGAGCTTGATGATTAACTTCTACTATAGTCAAAAGCTTGACTTGAATTACAATTGCTCATATATTAACTTTTAAATTAAACCTCAACTTCAACTATTCAATTATTAGATATAACTCTGAGCTTAATTCCATTGATGATTAACTTTTACTATACTCATAACCTTGACTTGAATTATAATTGTTCATATATTAACTTTTAAATTAACTATTATCTTAACTTCAATTATTATATTGGATAATTAAATTAGATTTTAACTATTAGTTAAATTTAGATAAACATAGTAATTAAATAATTGGTAATAACAAATAATTAGATGAACATGTAGTTGTACTATAATGACTCCATCTCTTAGCCTCAGAACTCTCAGAACTAGATCTTCATTAAACATTGTATTAATAATTTATCAATAACTTTTTTACCTATTCCAAATATATTAATCTTATTAATAGGTTATTACTTATGTATCACAAATACATCATTTGTAGCTAAATTTTCCAATAACTCCTCCTATTAAACATATTGTAAACCCTATATGTACAGCCAAAAGTTGAACACATCCTGAATGCTTTTTACTGGTTGGTTAATTAAAAATTTCTATTTTGGCTACTGCTTTCTCAGTCAACTCACTCTTATAAAAAAAAGTCTTGATTGTCACCTTGAATGATTTCTGTGAATTTTTAAACTTGTAATATGGTTTATTTTATTTCTCCCTAGTTTGCAAAGTTCCAACTTAAAGGATGCCCTTCAATAGCAATCTGGTAGCTCTATTCTACAAATGCTCAAACCCCATCAACATTATTTTACACTACGTGACAATTTCATGCTACGTTACAAGTCCTTTAATTGTTCAGTGGATGCCATCTGGTAAGCTGTTTATGGTATCGAACTTGTGTTTCTCTCAGTGGAGAAACACATACTTTTCAAAACATAGGAAACCAACCAAGTATAAGGCTCTGTTATTGGGAGTAGTTATTAGTAGTTTTTTTTTTCAGAGGTGTGGTAGTTATATCATGTGGTTGTACCAATACTTCAATATGTTGATAAATATATGAAACCAAGTATAAGGTCCTATTATCAGGAGTGGCTGTTAGTTCATATTCCCAAAAATGAACAGTTATACCAATACTCCAACACAAATATTAAATTCAAAAATAATAAAATAATATAAATATAATACATCTTAGCATATTAACCTTTTGTGACATAATTCGGTCATATTAGCCTTTTATGTATGGAATTTCAAACAAATAGAAATTCTATTTATATATAATAAGGACGGGGTTAATTTTGAAAATTGATTTTTCTAAGTTTATACACCCAGCTGGGTATATGGCTCACATGTCCATGAAGCAACAAGTCAGTCTTAAATAATATATTTAATATAGTAGTCTTTGCCAATATTGAATTTAAAATATCATAGATAAACCTATTAAATAAGAAATATAAGCAACAAGCTAGTCTTAAATAATATATTTAATATAGTAGTCTTTGCCAATATTGGATTAAAAATATTATAGGTACACATTTTAAATAACAAATATATAGTTTACTAAAATTTATAAATTTTGATGAATATTATTAATTAAAAAATATATTTTATATAATAATAAATTATTAGATAGATTATAAATAACAAAATAGATTATTTTTCTTAAAAAAAATACCAAACTTAGCTAAATTTAATACCCTTGCCTCCTGCTACTATGATTCACCCTAATAGTTGCAGCAAAGCTCAAGCTGGAATTTTTTTATTATTGAGCCAGAAGTAATTGCCAGCAGTTTTCACATAATCAATACGGGTGAAGTTTTTTCACATAACGAACAAGTTAAAAGTAGAAGTTTACCAACTATGATGTGGATAGCAAAACCCTAATCACCCAAGAAAACTAGTACATTCCATCGTCCCCCAATTTGAATGCTTCAAAGAAAACAAAATTAATTCAAACCAACACAGGTTAAATTTAATCTCCCAATCCAAAAGATATTCCAACTACATTTTACTGCTTCTGCGAGGATGTTCATTGTTTATCGATCACTGTATCTACCTGGTGATGAAGCAATGTGGGAAATCAATCTTTTTCAATATTCCCCTTCCTGGGAGGATCAAAATATTGGGATCAAAATAACAGAGATGATGAAGCAATACCTCCCAGAATTAAGCAACTCTGTTTACCATCAGTAAAACCGTGAAATTTGAATTACAATAGATATGCTACTCTCAACCATGCACAAAAAATTGAAAATTTCTATCCTCGTAGAATACTAACAAGAAGAAGAGGAATGACCTATGAATTAGAATTTTGAAGTATGTGGTATAACATAATTGGCAGGAAATAGTAAACCTAGAACAGATAATGAACGCTGTTCCATAAAAATTCAAGCCAGATATTCAAAAATCTGCACACATTAAAACAAGCATGGAAATCCTTAGGTAACATACTATCCTAAGATCAAACACCAGATTAAGTATATGTTCAGGCACACCATTTTCTTCTTTTTTGATGTTCAATTCTTCTTGAGAGGGTTAATTTCTGCCCTCAAATTGCAAAATAAAGATTTAAAATATTTAAATTTTTGATATATATGCAACACATAACAGTATGATAAATTATGTATAGGTAGGAATATACACTCTTGGATTTGAAACATCAACTATGAATATCCTAGCCTATTATTTATATAACACTTATTATTCTGCTGCAGGAGGTATGTTGTATAGTAAATAGTTTAGTCTCATTGATCAACATTTAAACTGAACTTTAATCTAAAAAAAATCATAAAAATTGTAATCTTTTCATAATAATCATTTCAGTTAAACTAATCTCTTCACTTTCACTTAAACTAATATCTTCACTTTCAGCATCAATCGAGAAACCAGAGTCAAATTAAAATGGCATTAAATTCATCATCAAGAAGCATGTCACTAGAGGCACGAAAGGAGCCCAGGGACTAAGCTACCAAGGTCAGACTTTTCTTCCAAATATTTAACTAAAATAGTTTATAACTTTAACAGCAAGAATGTCATTATAGAAAAACATTTCAACGTTTAACAGTTTGTCAAAATCCACATTAACAAAATGCGAAAATGGTATGCAGCTTAAATTATACATTTGGCCTTGCTATTTTCTATCTCATTCTTGAAAGCTCCTTTTATTTTAGCTCTATATTTGCGAAATAAAGATAATACAAAAGCTAAACCAGAAGACAGGACTCTTGGATAAGAATTTTTTTTCTTCTGGTACTAAGACCTTTCTGTTGCCATACAATCTTGTCTATTTGCTCAATTGCATCCTCTTTCAATCTTAAAGCTGCATATCCAATTGTTTGGCAATCATTGTTTTTTTCTCGGCAAGCTTCTTCCTTGTGATAAAGGGCCTCATCTCTCTGCCTCTTCCATTCTTGATTCTTTTCAAGTTCCTTATTGACAAATACCCTCATTTGGTTAAATGCAATCTCCAAATATGTTTTTTCTGCTTCAGACACACTTCCTTGCTTGCCTTTCAAATTCAAGTTCTGACATAGCCTCTTTAAGTTTTGCATCCTTCTGCTTTACCGCATTTTCATTTAATCTCAAAGCTTCAGCTAATTGTTTGGCGATCCTTTCATTTTGTCGCCAACTTTCTTCCTTTTGATGCAGGGCATCATTCCTTTCTCCAGATACTTCAGCCAATTGTTTGCCAATATTTTGTTTTTCTCTGCAAGCTTCTGCCAGTTGACAAAGGACCTCATCTCTTTGCCTCTCTAATTCATCACTTTTATTGGGTTCTCTGTTTAAATTTACCTTCAAGTGATTAAGCATGGTCTCCAAACCTGATTTTTCTGTTGCCGCCGCCTTTCTCGCATACCTTTCAGCTTCGAGTTCCAAGATAGCCTCCTTAAGGCTGGTCTCTAAATTTCTCTTAATTGTGTCTTCTTTCAAGTTTGAAGCTTTATCTAATTGTTCAGCAATCTTTGTTTCTACTCTGCAAGTTTCTGCACTTTGATGTAGAGTGCCATTCCTTTCCCTTCCAAATTCATCACTTCGGTAGATTTCTTTATGTGCAACCATTTTCAAGTAGTTAAACGAGGTCTCCGAATCTGCCTTTGCCATCCTCAATTGTCTTCCAGATTCAGGTTCCAAAATATCACCCTTAAAATTTTCTGCAGGGATTTCAGAAGAGATGTTTGGCGATATCACTTGAATGGCCATGAATTGTTGTTTGTAAAGGATGCCTGAACTGCTTGTAAAAAATGTCTCTATATACGCTTTTGTGATTTCACCTACTATCCTTGCTTGCATTTAGATTTAGATTTCACAATATCTGCCTTAATTTCTTCTGTATAGACTTCGGAAGAAAGAAATGTTTGGTAATACAACTTGATTGGTCATTAATTCCCACTTGCAACGAATGTCTGGATGTCTGGCATGGCTATTCGAACATTCTTCAAGTTTATGTTTCTCAGTTTCTTATTTTTAGACCATATTATAAGAAGTCATGCATGTAGTGAACACATTGTTGTTATTCAAAATTTTCATTGTAATTAACTTGTCATGAAAGGTAAGCAATAGCTTGCATCAACCCAAAATTTAATTTAGTTGTATAATCTTGTTCACCTCTAAATCAATATCTTCCCAACCTACAATAAGATGCAGAAGATGCCTTTGTTGAGTGACTTGTATTAACTTAGAAACCTAGATTGAAAACCCTTCTCGAATATAGTGATAAATATGTCCTTATAAATATACATAAAAATTAACAAATAATAAACAAAATCCTCCTAAACTGCCTTTGTTAAATGACTTGTATTAACATGGAAGCCTTTTTGTTAAATGACTTGTATTAACATGGAAACCCTTTTGTGAATGTATATTTTTACTAAATAATAAATAAATTAGCATAGATTTATTTTAAACCTGGACCTATGATTTATCAAACACGGAGAGGGATCCAATTTTTTGAGGTATACATGTTTTTACCATTTGGATCTCTTTCTGTATTTGATAGATCTTTGTTTAAAATGGATCTATGCTAGTTTATTTTTTTTATATTTAATTTAAGTCTATATGTAATTTACATTTTTTATTTTTTATTTTTTAATATTTTGTATTTATGTCAGCTAGTATAAAGTGACTAACTTGACATGATCTTCTCCATACTAGGTTGGAGAGCAAACTAGTATAGATCCATTTTAAATAGGGATCCCTCAAGCACCGAGGGATCCAATTTCTTGATGTGTTCATTTTTTTATCATTTGAATTTCTCTGGATACTTGATAGATAAGGGTTTAAAATTGATCTATTCAAGTTTTTTTTAAGTTTATATATAATTTCTATTTTTTATATTTTATATTTTTTAATATTTTTTATTTATGTCACTGGATTGGAAGTTGTAGAGCACCTGACTTCTCTCCTTACAATAGCTATAACAAAAAGACATTAATAATAATTTAACAAAATGATCAATGATTAAATGAACTCTATGGTTAAGTTAGTTTTGGTGCATGGTTTTCACTAATCCGTAAAACTCACAGGAAGATATGCGTCTTCAGGCGTGGTTGTTCTAAATGTCAAAATTAACAGACGTACCTATTAGTAATTTTAATTCAACACTCACAATATTTATCGTTAAACTTTTAATTTTTTAAAAACTGTTTAATTTTATAAAAGAGCAAAACTTATTTTTAAGATGAGGGTGTGATCATTAAGAACAAAGATTTTATAAAGTATTTTAATTTGGGTTATTTTTATAAGCTAAATAGTTAAAGCAGTAGGTTATAATTGTCTTTACTCAGGTTCAAAACCTATGGCTATATGTACATGACACCTATTGAGAACAATTAAAATATATATATAAATCCTGTTAAAAAAAAGTTGAAAAAATTATCAACCTTACATTAAAACTAAAACTTCTAATTTGAAAAACAATAAATATAGATTTCTCTGATTGCAGGTGGCCAATGGGTATGTTTGCCTTATAGTAAGGTTTCTCATTTGAAAAACAATAGATTTAGGTCTCTCAGATTGCAGGTGGCCAATGGCAAAACTCTGTTTTAAAGCAATGAAAATACAGATTGGCCATAAATTTCATTCTTAATTATTTATGTAATGGATGATTAAAGATTTTCGAGACCAAAGAACACGTGTAGAACATAAATTATTCTTCAATGCTGATCTCCTTCTATGATTTTCCATTATTCTAACAAGGTGCAAGATTCAAATTGGCTTAGGGTTCGCTCTAGCAATTTATTGCTTAGATGCATGCGGAGAATCTTAGAAAATGAAGGAATAAAATCCCTCTAAACAGTAGTAGCAAGGGAGGATTTGACAACTCATCTATTGATTTAATTTGGTTTTGAAACTCAAACATTCCGAGGGCATACATAAGTCCATGCCAAAGCATCCATTGATTTGGTTTTGAAACTCAATATTCGAAGGTCAAACCATAACTCCAAGCTTTTTAAACACGCATATACTTTCTTCTGCACAGGCCACAAGATAAGAGTGGCTAAACAAAACCTATACAAAGGACAACCAACATTAAACAGGGAAACCATACTCTAAAAATATTGATTATCTAGACATGAAAATTAAAGTCCTCCATTTTTAGGTTACACTTCTAAGTAACACTAATGTTACATGAAAAGAGAAGAGATTTGCTCACATAGCGTATAAGGCAAAATGTTTTAATGAACAATTACAGAGTAGTTTTAATATTTCTTCTCCTTTCCATATTTTTATGATTCTTTTTCATGACAGAGCTTATTGAATTCATAACTTTTTTATTAAATGTCTATATTTTTGAATTTGGGGTGGATTAATGCTTATGTTTTTTTATAGATTGTAGAAGAATAAGACAAGTATACTGTCTAAATTGATTTTAAGGCAGTCATTTCAATTTGGAAATAAACAATTATATAAAAAGGAATATACAAAATAACTAGTAGCTGATCCATGGATAACTCTTAGATACCCATGGATAATGGGTAGTTCGAGATAGACACTCCCTTTAACTAGAAGAAAGCAGATGATAACAGGTAGCTTGAGACATAGACAAATAACTTATTCATAGCATTTAACTTTTGGCCTACCAATGTTTATAGGCTACAATTTAAATAGCTATGCTCATATTTATACAAGTGAAATACAAACAAACAAACCCTACATCACTTCCACCGAAATGAAAAAAAATTATAACAATGCTGTTTAAATAAACATCTTCGTCTCTCTTTTATGTTTGGCTTACAGCTACCAAGTTTACTATCCCACACATAGCTGTTTAAATAAACATCCTCGTCTCTCTTTTATGTTTGGCTTACAGCTACCAAGTTTACCATCCCACAAAAGCTCACCATACCAAAGTTTCACTCACAGACAATTTGATGAAGTCTCAATACTTAGTATATGGCTCACATGTCCATGACGCAACAAGCAAGTCTTGAATAATATATTTAATATAGTAGTTTTGGCCAATATTGGATTTAAAATATCATAGATAAGCATATTAAATAAGAAATATATAGTTTATTAAAATTTATAAATTTTGATGAATATTATTAATTAAAAAACATATTTTATGTAATAATAAATTATTAGTTAAAATATAAATAACAAATTGATAATTTATTTCATAAAAAAAATTAAAAAAAAACAAATTTAACTAAATTTAACCCCTGAAATACCCTTGCTTCCTGCTACTATGATTCACCCTAATAGTTGCAGTTGCAACAAAGCTCAAGCTGGAATTCCTTATTATTGAGCCGGAAGTAATTGCCAACAGGTTTCACATAATCAATACCGGTGAAGTTCTTTCACCTAACGAACAAGTTAAAAGTAGAAGTTTACAACCTGTGAGGTGGATAGAAAAACCCTAATCACCCAAGAAAACTAGTACATTCCCTCGTCCCCCAGTTTGAATGCTTCAAAGAAAACAAAATTAATTCAAACCAGCACAGGTTAAATTTAATCTCCCGATCCAAAATATATTCCAACCACACTTCTGGGAGGATGTTCATTGTTTATCGATCACTGTATCTACCTGTTGATGAAGCAACGTGGGAAATCAATCTTTTTCAATATTCCCCTTCTTAGGAGGATCAAAATATCGGGATAAAAGTAACAGAGATGATGAACCAATACCTCCCAGAATTAAGCAACTCTTCACCATCAGTAAAATTGAAATATTTGAATTACAATGGATATGCTACTCTCAAGTTTCAACCATGCACATAAAATTGAAAATTTCTGTCCTCGTAAAGCATAAAATGCTAACAAGAAGAGGAATGGCCTATATATTAGAATTTTGAAGTATGTGGTATAACATAATTGGTAGGAAATAGTAAACCTAGAACAGATATTAGAATTTTGAAGTATGTGGTATAAGATAATTGGAGCGATCCTTATATGCACTGATTTCTGTGATTTAAATCGTGCTGGTCCTAAGGATAATTTTCCTACACCATTTATTGATCAGATTTTGGACGAGTGTGCGGGAAACGAGGTATTCTCCTTTATGAACAGTTTTTCGGATATAATCATATTCAAATCAAACCCGAGGATCAACATAAGACCGCATTTATTTGTCCTTGGGGTACTTTTTCATATCGGAAGATGCCTTGTAGCCTTAAAAACGTCGGAGCTACATTTCAGCGGGCTATGACCTTAATTTTTCATGATCTCAAAATAATTATCGAAGTGTATTTGGATGACCTTGATGCTCATTCTCGTTTGAGAGTGCGTCATCCATACCATTTGAGATTAGTATTCGAAAGATGTCGTCATTACCAGGTTCGTTTAAATCCTCATAAGTGCATCTTTTGCGTGACTGTCGGTCGCTTGCTAGGATTCATCATGTCCAAGGAGGGTATAAGAGTCGATCCCTTAAAGGTTGAGGCAATACTTCAATTGTCTCCCCCGCGTAATATTAGACACCTTCATTGTTTGCAAGGCATGGCAAATTTCTTACGGAGATTCGTAGTTAATTTTTCCAACTTGGCTAAAGGCTTTATGAGTCTTTTAAAGAAGGACACTCCTTTTTACTGGGATGAGCGAGCCCAAGAGTCCTTTGATGCTCTTAAGCAAGCCTTAGCATCAGCCCCTCTGCTTAGTCCACCTGACTATAGCTGTGACTTCTTGATTTATGTGGTCGCGTCTATGGAAACGATTGGTATGGTTTTGGTTCAGGAGGCTGAGGATCTCCACAAGCATGTCATATACTATTTGAGCTGAAACCTTATTGATGTGGAAATCCCTTATTCCCATGTGGAGAAGCTTGCCTTAGCCACCGTTCATGCCGTTCAGAGATTGAGACATTACATTCCCCTTCGCCAAACCTTGGTTGTAGCTCATATCAATCCGTTTCAGTTCGTCCTCACTAGAAGGATGATTGGGGGAAAATACAATAAATGGATTGTTATTTTGCAAGAGTTCGATCTTGAATTTGTTTCGGCGAAATCGAAGAAATCGTTGATCTTTGCGGAGCTCATATCTGATTTTCCGAGTTTGGAGGGGGAAGAGGTTTATGAGGATACATTTGTCGATGAGCATATTTTCCTTATCTCAACTTTGGACCTGTGGTACGGGGATATCATTGTATATTTGCAAACTTTGAAGGTCCCTACTCACCTTTCACGGGATGAGCGATGACGATTACGTCATGTAGCTAAGAACTACCTTATAGTGGATAACACTTTGTACCGATGTGGGGTAGATTCCATTTTGCATCATTGTTTAACCCATGAAGAGGCTGAGGTTGTGCTGAATGATTGCCACGGAGGGGCATGTGGTGGTCATTTATCTGGGATTTCTAAAGCCCAAAAGAATTTGAGACCAGGATATTTTTGGCCATCGGTCTTTAAATATTCTGTTAATGCGGTCAAGAAGTCTCACCCTTGCCAGGTGTTTGTACGCAATATGTGCTCGCATCTAGCCCCATTACATCCTATTGTCACTGCCGATCCCTTCACCAACTAGGGGCTTGACTTTATGGATTGCAACCCAGCTTCGGCTGGGGGCATCACCATATTATAGTGGTTGTTTATTATTTCACAAAATGGGCAGAGGCTATGCCCACGGTTAAATCTAACGCTACGATAGCTGCGCATTTCATTTTCAACCAAATTATTACTTGATTTGGCATTCTAAAAGAGCTTGTCACTAACCATGGTATGCACTTTCAGAATAAAATGATGAAAGAGTTGGCTTCAAATTTAGGGTATAAGCAGGAGCAATCCTCTTCTTATTACCCTCAGGTGAATGGACAGGTTGAAGCAGTGAATAAATCACTTAAGTCCATTCTCCAACGAACCATTGCACAAAACAAGACGAATTGGCATAACATGTTATATCCTGCTTTGTGGGCCTATAGAACTGCGGTTAAGATTGCCATCGGTTTCTCTCCATATCAACTTGTACATGGGGTGGAGTCTGTCTTTCCAGTTAATTGCGAAATCCCTTTTCTCAAGCTAGCTATAGAGCTTTTACCAGACACTTCAACATTGGAAGAACGTTTGGTCCACTTAGAGCAACTTGATGAGCAGCGCCGAGATGCCTTAGTGGCTCTAGAAGTAAATAAGCGTCGCATCAAGGTCCAATATGACAAGTCTATCCATCCGAGGAAGTTTAGTGAAGGTGATTTGGTCCTTTTGTGGGATCAAGATAAAGAACCCTTGGGGGCAGGGAATTTTAATCCCATGTGGCATGGTCCTTACATGGTCAAACGTGTGTTAGAGAAGGGCACCTATGAGCTAGTGGATTATGAAGGGACAACCTTGGCGGAGCCTAAAAATGGGCTATATCTTAAAAAATATTATGCATGATCTTTAGCCAGGGCTGATTTGTGTACATTATTGTACAGCTTGCATTGCATAGTTAAGTTTTCTTATAGTGATCGGGTTTGATTGATTAGCTTTCGCTTCTTATGGCAGATGTTGATGGAGTCTTTCATGCATACAGTATTCGCTGATGGTGCTAGCTTCCACACTCAAAATTCATCCTTGGCTGCTTGGGTGGTTTATGCTCCTACGAGTCAGGTATTGTCTTCAGGAGGCGTATGTTTACGGCCTTCTTCAAACAATGTTGTTGAATATAGTGCCGTCATTGAGTTATTGCGTGATGTTATTTCACATGGAATTCATTCTCTTGAGGTACGTCTTGACTCGCAATTAGTGGTTTCACAGCTTAACAGCTTGTATTGCATTAGAGATCCAACATTATTATGAATATTCTTAAGGGTTAGATTGCTAGAATGACAATTTGAAAATATAACATACATTCATGTTCCAAGAAATTTTAATCAAGTTGTCGATTCATATGCTAACTATGTATTAGATTAGCATTTGTTTCATAGACCATGAACATCTCATAAACATGCATTTTTTGCACACATTAAATAAATAAAATCGATCATCATAAAAGTTTTTCATTAATATCCAAAAAGTGATGTCATAATACATAAGTGTCATAATACAAAATTGGGGCTTCCAAGCCACCAAAACATAATACACGGTCATACAAAAAGGAATACTCTCAGGTCTCTAAGCCTGAGGAGGAGGGAAGTTCTGATCATGATAGCACACTATGGCTCTAGCTAGATGTCGGAATAATCAAACCCATGCTCGTGGTACACCAACCACCTGGTGCTGCATAGCCTCAGGCAAGTCCTCGACTTGCACCATGGGTACCCTGTGCATCAAGCGTACAAAGTTCATGTGGATGCTTTGAAGCATCCGAACCCATGATATCATCTCCTCTTCGCCTCCGTCGATGACGAGGGAATCCATCCGGTTGTCGTGGTCCTACATCTGCATACACATGACAGATTGTCACTATGTTTCGTCACACCAAAAACATGTAATTTGAGTCAATATATCAAAAAACACAAAAAATAATTAAATAATTCAAAAAACTTAAAAAGTGGGTTTGGGATTCGTTACCTATGTCACCATATTCTGCTCCTGGTGGTAGGGGCATGTCTGGATCTCCACGGAAGTCTATCCCTGCATAAGGGTAGTCATCTATGGTGATCATCTGCCTCCGCCACCATGGAAAGAAATCGGTTGGGTAGGGGTTAGCCACCCTACCTCCGCCTAGTCTGCACATAACATTTGCTCAACATCATTGGGATGGATCTCGAACTCCGTGTGGAGGAATTTCCACTCTAGGGCTTATCCCCTGTACCCGCTCAAAGAAGAACGTGCTCAGTATACTGTCGAAACCGAAGTTCCGCACCCTACCCATTTTGCAGTCACTAAGCTGTTGTTTCATGTTGCTCAACAACGTCGTGCCCCAGTCATGCACTGTGGGTCTCATACACTCCACTGCATAGAACATCAGTGGCCGAGAGACCTGGTGGAGTGAAGCTAATCCGACTATCCTGCCTAATGCCAATAGTATGGCCTTCAATCCTTGAACCTGGATAGATTTTGTCGGGATTTGACTCCCAACCTTTTGCGTGTCCAGAAAGTAGTAAACAACTATGTACTCATCAATAGTCAATCCACCTCCTGGCCCACGAGATCAGAGATTTACCACCTCTCCTCATCGAGATAAACCAGGGATAAAGTATATGTCCTCAACCTCAATGCTAAGTGACATCCCGTCAATATGAAAAGTCTCAGAGTCTGGATCCCAGTAATCCACTAGCAGCTGGAGTAGTCTTGGTTTGGCCCTCAGGATACCAAGACACCAAAACTTATACAAACCACATGCCCATAATGCTTGTTGGGCCATAAGATCACCTTGCATGGCCTCCTCCACATCACCATGTTCTCTTTCCCTCCACTCTAACACCATCCTGCACAAAAAACCAAAGTTTTGATTAGCATTTGCCTTTGAAAACCTTATGTGCGGCCTCATACGCGACTGTTTTCAAAACAACCACGTATGTACGCGGGTTTGGGCATTTTTTCCACGTATGGTAAGCCCTATACGCGGAAAAAAACCCTGATTTTTGCGTGGGCCGAAACGCACAACTATGGATGGCCTAAAAAATTGATTGGACCATGAAAACTTAAAAAATCTACATGAAATGGGAAGGGGAGGACATGAGAAGTTACCTGGATCAAACGGGGTCAGATTTCGTTGGATGATGCTCCCAGAATTCATGTCAGAAATTCTGAGCTCAAATGCACTATGTTGGGTAAAAATTTCAAATGGTATGGAATTTTTAAATTTTTTACTATTTATAGAATTTTTTTGAAATTTTTTTACCCACTTACTATAGTTTTTTACCATTTCTGACCATTTTGGACTGTTTGAACTAATTTGATGATGTACGAGTCCGTTTTGAGCGCGGTTTGACCGTGGTTTTTACCTGTTTGTGCCTATTTCAGGTATTATGTCTAAATTGGCATATAGGTTAGGTTTCATACCTGTTTGCACTTTGCATGACCTTATGACCGTTTCATTCTAACCTTAGGTACGAACCCATTCTATCTTGTCACAGAACCTTCTTGTTGCTTTTAGAAGTGACATGATGTGAATGGTAGAGCTTGACCATACATGGGTACCCTATTTAGCTCATGTTTTGCATTTGGTGCCCATGCCGACATTTGTTCCTTTAGGGTGTGGGAGTCAATTGTATAGTATCGCCATGACTTTGCGCAAGAGCTTCATACTCCTCTTGATCTTTTTGCTGGCCTTTTCCCGAGGACTCCGTTATGTCAAGTTGTAATTGCATTATCATGAGTTTTTCTTGCCTTATTGAGCCTTATGTCGGCTTCCCTAACTTTGATTATCAGCCATATAGCTCAAGCTTGTCTCATGTCCAGCCAAGCAGAGCCATTTTATATATCTTTTGTAGCTTAATTCCCCATTTTTTCACCGAGAGGGGACTTTCCCCCAAGTTTCGTTATCCTACACATGTTTCCTTGCATTGAGCATAGGTATGTTCCACTGCTTGGAACTAGTTTGTTTTCCCCTTGACACTCGTCTCCTCATAGATTTGTAACTATAAAGCATTTTTATTATTTTTCAAGCTTTTCAAAATATTTGAAAAAATCCAAAAAAATCAAAAAACCAAAAAGCCGGACAGGAAAAGATGTTATCTTTGGTAGCAGTCGAGTCGTGTCACCTTCGAACAGATCATTGTATATCACATTTGTTGGTTGGGTTAATATTTTGACTTTAGGAGCTGGACTCATTTCTCTGATTTTATCTCCGTCGACTGGTTAAGCTTCCAGTCCCTGGGAAGCCTCTGTCGATGCCTCCTATGTTGCAAAGATGTCCCAGTTTTGTATATTGAGTCTATGCTGTCTACATTCAGCCACCATTCACCTTTATTCTCTTGTTCGAAGGAAGTTGAAGCCTGAGTCGATCATTCCTCGGTTTTCTTGACTTTGCATGTTATCCATTCCCGGTACTGGTACTAGTTCGAGCACATTATGATCGAGTCCTTCCACATTATACAGCTTTGCTGAGTACCTCGTGTTGGATGATGGGGGATGCCTTAATTCCCTCCTTCTAGCGGATTCCATCCCATTGACTTCAGATCATTTATTCAGGGATAGGAGCCTAGAGTCATTTGAGTGCCTCGAGACTTACAGTCATCATTGGTAGGTTCTCTCGCCATCGACAGTTTTGGGAATACATCAATGTCCCCTGATCGATGGATTCTTTCAAGTGTTCGACCTCAACACATTTATTCGCACTTGTTAGATTGCACTCTAGTACGTTAATTCCCATTTTCATTATCAGTGGGTGACCCCGCATTTGTTAACGGTATACATCAATGACCGGTAATCAGATGATGGACTACTATGTTTGACCTCGACACCTCTATTCACATAGTAGGACATGTGCTTGTAGCGTGTTGTGTAGAAGACTTTTCAGATTGGTGGCATTTCTGATATGCTACCTCCTTGATCGTGCCAGTGTTCATGAGATTTCAGCTCTTGTGACTTGATTCCAGTGTATGTCAGATATCTTCACCTTTCATGGAGATATTGGTCCTTTGTATATATTCATCATGGAGATTCTAATCTATCTATATTGTACGTGGTGATGACCACACATGTCATATTTTATATCATGCCTATTCATGGTCATTGTACTCTTATGTATCCGGGACTACTGTATGTATTTGTAGTCATATGCAGAGATATTTGTACTATACTGTTGGATGGCTGGTTCTTCATCACTCCACTTTTGGGATGGACTTATAATGTATTTCGGCCATCGTATCACCCCTATGACCTCACACATTAGGGGGCATCTGTTACAGCTAATTTTACCACAAATGGTAGATCACACATTTATGGCCTTCCCTATCCCTCTGCCACACTCTTTGGATCCCATGGACCATTTTTGTACCTTTGATGTTTCCAAGATCATCCCTAAAAACACCTATTATTTGTTGTATGCGACTTTTAAACCATTTCTCGCGTATACACATGGATATAACCCTTAAACCCGCATACATCGGGGTGTGTGTAAAAGGCCAAATATTTTTGGAGTTTTCCTTGATGTGGATCCGAGTCACTTGTCTCCTAGCCTTCCATATGCCTCGAGATCGCTTAGATTTGACCTTCCATTACCCCAATGAAGCACTATATACGAAACCCTTTGGGTACATTGAAGAGGAGGAATTGAAGAGCAAGAAAACTATAGTCCATTGTTGTCGTAGCTTGCTTATACTTGAGTCTGCATCCCTTTGTCCCTTGGAGCACTTGGTGTTCTCTCCAAGCTTGCATTTTCTTGTGAGCTTGCTATCAAGAGAAGGAGGATTGAGGTGGTGGAGTCCCAAGTGGAGGACTCAGTTTCTCCGATTTGCAGACGTGCCGACAAAGGTTGTCATTCATGTAATCTCTGATTTATATTAATAGAAATATCTTTTCATGTCCAATGATGTGTATTTAAATGAGTATTGAATCCATGGATGCTTTTAATTGCTTATACATTATTGATTATATATGCTAGAGTAGGTATAACACCATTATATAGCATGCTTGTCTTGTTTGTTGTTGTTGAGAGAGAAAATTGTTAACACAAGCGGGATTGGAAAAAGCTCAATGGGGATCTACATCAACCGTTCGGAATGAGGTGTGTCTCAAGATCCTTTAGTGTTAGATTTGTTATTTCTCTTGCATATTGGGAAAATATTGATTTATGCAATTACTCTGTCTATTGTGGTACACCCAAACCCATAGGAAGTTTTCTCCATAACAGGTGTGATGAAAACCTGAAATGTGCAGGCTATCCAACCTTACTTTGTCTTTTTATGTAATTGCAAGTACAACTTCAAATGGATTCATCATTTCCTCTTCTTACCCCATTCACAAGCTATTCAGAATGAAAGATGAAGATGATTGCATCTCTGAAGAGACAAGGTCTCTATGGGGTGTCTATTGGAATTAGTGAAGAGTCCTTTGAGAGTGAGAATGATTGGCTGAATGAATGTGATGCAGATTTTGGAACAATATCTTTGGCTCTCTCTCCTAGCTTGCGCTACCTCACTAAATCTGTTGAATATCCAAAGGATCTGTAGACAAAATTGGAAAGAACCTTTGGAAAGATTGATGAGGATCATAATAGCACTTTGGAGAGCACATCCACTACCATAAGAGTTCTTGATCCAAAATTATCAGCCTCTACTCTCTCTGCTGAAGTTGTTCAAGATGAAAAAGAAGCAAAGTCCTCCTCCAGTGATTTTCCTTTGAATTCTGTGCAAAATTTGCCAGTAATTGCTTCCGAAAGTGAAGAGAAATTTTATTTCTCTCCCTCTAATGTTTCTGCTGGTGTGTAAATATGTAATACCTTGGATATTTTTGAAAAAATATCAGATTACAAGAGTGATCAATTCGCTCCCCTTGATCTAGATCTTCCAGCAAATTCCTGCAGGATTGCATGCACCAAAATTCAGAATTTTGAAGAAGAAGAAAACTGTGCATCTACTGTCTCGGTAGACCATAGTTTTGGATCTGATATGAACCTTATTGGATCTGATATGATCTTATTTGGATATGATCTGATATTTCTTAGTTCAATATTTTAGGTTCATAAGCTTTCAGTACTGCTTGTTGCTATTTTCATTAATTTTGTGAAGAAATAAGTACCGCAAGTCTCCTTCAAAACTGCTGCTAGGGATTTGATTTCATTTCACAGTTTTGGATATGAAATGAACCCATTTATATTTGATTCACTTTCTAATCTGATATTATTTGGTTCAAAATTTAAAATCCAAGAGTTTTCAGTCATGCTTGTAGCTGCTCTCACCAATTTCGGTGTGAAAAATCAAGTACCACAATTCTTCCTGAAAATTGATGCTGGGGATTTGGTGTTAGTTTCCTCTTATGGGGTTGCTGGTATTTTATTTTGTTATTCATTAGCTATTTTTGAAGCCATGTCAGCTTATGGAGCTCAAGCATTCGCTCTCGATAGTCCCAGGGCTTCTCTACCTTTGGTCACATACTCATCTCCTCACAGAATTGGTAAAGAGGACGATTTTCTGCATCCGCCTAGACACTTGATCCTAACACTTGGGGATGTTTTTACCTCTCATGGTTTGTTGTTCTTTGCTACAACATATCAGTTTCTTGAGTATTCCTCACATGGTTTGAATCCTCAAGAACCTTTTCTCACTTATCAATTGATTTCAGTTGCTCTACATGGGTCCAGTCTTCATCCAATAGTTGTCTATATTTTTTATTTAGTTGGGCATATTATTCTTCTTCCAAAGAGGAATATTTCTCCAGACATAATGATGGCCAAGAGGTTCGCATGCCAGGCCCCAAGATACCTGTACACAGAAGAACCAGATTGATCCTGATTCTACTTGCTTAATCAGAGGGGGGGATTTTTTCCCATGTGCTTTTTTCCCCAGCTCCTTGTATTGAGCAATTAATTTACTTTACTTGATGTAATGGGTGACCTATGATCTTAGTTACCAAGGCCCACAGATTTCCCAAGTTAGCATTCAGAGGGGGTGTTAGGATTATTAATCCTCCCTTGACCAATTTGCTCATATGTCTAAATCAAGAGTCATGTCTAAATCAGGATTCCTTCCAGTCTATTTTTAGTCACTAGAACCATTGGATCCACTTGGCCTAAGTGGGACACATGTTCCAGTTACTAAAGTGTGGGGAACACTAATTGAGGCCTACTGCCACTGATTGCACTTGCATGCATCAGTTTAGGACCCTCCGAGATCAATCCCTACAATTTAGGAGCCACTGGAAGTGCCGATACCAACCCAAGTCAGTTGAGTTGAGTTGGTGACTAGTCAAGCTCAATTAGGAGTCAGTTACATTCAGTTCTAGTCCTCTACATTCAGTTAGCGCTAGGTTTGCATGGTTTCATGTGGGAGAGGCACATTCCTCACCTACCACAGTCAGTTAAGCTTAGTTAACACTGAATTAGACACTTGAGTTGTGATTTAGAACTCCGATGAACTCTGATAATGATTTAGACAAGGTCAGTTAAGCATTCAGTCAAGTAGAGTCGAACCAATTCGAATTTCCTCACATGGATTCGAATTACATGTGGCTATTTAGCCATTGTATTACATTGTAATTATTATACAATTACTTTTTATTAATGAAAGCATTCACATCTGCAAGCCTTTTGCACTGTTTAATTCTTCAATTCCTAAGTAAAATTGTGTGATCTATTTTGTGAGTTGTGTGTTGATCCATAGATCTATGTGCTCAATTTTAATAATAATTTTGTGTTTAGAGGGTTTAGTTATGAACAAAATCCACAACTGATAATAAATTACCAATGAGAAAGGTGTCTCTAAATTTTCTAAAATACTCATCCTCCCAAAGCACGACATGGACATGTTGAACATATTGTTGATTTTTTTCGAAAAAGTCCTTAATGAAATCATATACTTGTACCTAGTGGGACATAAATAAGGCCATTCTTATAAACTAACCTTTTAAAACCCTAAATAATTAGAATCTAAAAAAATTAAAATATATGTAATTATTTTAAGTACAAAGCATTGACCTAAGATGCCACCAACTCTATGCTTTTCCTTTCTAGCTCAAAACTAGCATATTTAAAATTCTGCATGTCAACCACCATCATGTGAGTTCAATTGTCCTCAGTTTCATAAATGCATTGGCTCAATAATACAAATCCACTGCACCTAAAGCATGTCGCTTCTAAACAAAACTTTGCATCATATTTTTGTCCATCAAGGCTTGGACACATGCTACTATGAATCAATTCTCTTGATGATATCAAAGGTTATGGCTAATCAATCCTACACATATTGAGTATGAAAAACATGATGGATGTGTATATACATGTGTCATACTAACAACTAAATTCTATATGGTATCTACAATAGTATGTGTTATGATCTGTGCATGTTCTAACACACCAAGGATTAGATTTCTTAAAATATCTTTGGCCTAGGTTCAACTCCTTATGCTCATTCTGGAACCTCTCATAGAGTCTTATATGTGACATGTTAAGAAATTGTTTAATACGGGGTTCACAATCACTAAAAAATCTTATAAACTTTATAACATATTATTAATTGGACGAAAGCATAGTATGTTCTTGCCAAAAAATGTGGACCAATCCCTTAACAAATTCAAATAACTTATATCGAGATGAGGTAGCCTACTAACAAAATTCCAATAATTTGTTCGAATGAGACTGTTAAGACTTTCTCTTTAAATAGAATTCGAAGGGTTTTGGCACTTTCTTTAAAATATTTAGATCTGTGTGTGATCAAACAATGTTGCCTCGTTGTCTTATTTACAATCGATTCTAACAATACACGGTGGGCTGCATTATGATATTTTGAACGAGTATTCTTTCCAATTGCATTACAAGGAACCTAAATATTTCCAAAGACATGTTTAGTGGTATTTGAACTTTTAACTATCCTTATGCCAAGAATTTTCCTAACAATAATTAAATTGTGTGATTTTAACAAGGCTATAAATAACTGACATTTAGATGTTGTTATGCAACCAAGTCTTAGAAATAGCATAAAAAGAGCATAAATAGACAAGAAGAAACTAATACACACCTTAACAATGATGAACATAGATAATTAACAATCCTCTTCAAGGGAGGAACCTCCTTACACAATGTACTAAGTACATAAGACAAGACAATATACAATGATGATTAAAATGAAAATATCTCCTTCATATACATAGGAGACCAAGGTGTACAATAATAACTAATAGACCCAACCCAACATGTATAATATGTAATACACTACAATATAGGGGGTAGTGTGCCACCCAATAGGGGGAAGTGTGCCCAACAATTAGGGCTTAACATGCTCCTCTCGTTCAGGCAAGCATTGTCCTCAATGCTTGGATGCATCTGTATGAAGGACTCATCCTCCCATGTCAAATCCACAAATGGTAAGTTCTTCCACTTGATCAAGTACTCAATCATAACATGATTTCATAGATGTTTGGTCCTTGTTTCAATGATTTGTTCAGGTTCCCATATGATTTGTGCTTCTTAAAAAATCCTTTGACGATGATGTTGATATTCCTGTAGTTTCATCTTATTTTATGACATCATTGGGATTTGGAGAATTGCTTGTTGGTGCTCTATGCAATTTGCCACTACTTGAATTGTAGATTTTCTTGTTACTGCTTCAACCATCTGGTCCTTTTCATTCTTCTGTTCATAAGGGAATTTGCAAGGTCTGATGCTAAAAGGAACGCTTACCAGATTGAGGTTAATAGCATTGTCCAAATCTTGAATAGGTGGATAACTTATTGGAATATCTTCAAATACCTTGCAAGGATTTTTAAGGATCCTTTGGATATTTAGTGAAATGGGAGCCTTACATGTTTGAATATCTAGTGAGTGTAACTGTGTTATTACACCTTGTTTTCCTTTCTTTAACAATGTTGTCACACCATTAGAGATGATCGCCTTACTTTGTTTCCCTGTGATACCATTTAACACAAATTACATTCCTTCCCATGAAAATTTCATAAAAATCTTCTGAAAATTAAAAGCCATTGTTCCCAATGATTGTAACCATTGAACTCCTAATACAACATCAACACCCCCCATTGGGATAGCAATGATGGGACTATTCAATACATATCACCCCATAGTAAGATTGATGTTATGGAATTTCCCTAAACAATTAATGGTTCCTCCATCTGCAATCATTACTTGAAATTATGTTGTTGGATATACAAAGCAATTGAGGTATTTGGCTACTTTACAATGACTGAAATTATGAGTACTATCATAATCAATCAACATTTCTTACCTTTTTATTTTTGATGTATCCTTTGATCTTGAGAGTTTGAGGAGTGCTAATTCCAACCAAAGCATGACAATATATGGTGGGAGTAATCACTTCTAGTTCAACCCCTTGTGATGGTTTTTGTTTTTTTTTTGTTCTTCCTCTTCAGATCAGGGTATTTTTTAAGGATTATAATATTACACTTAATTAAAGTATTCTATATTAATATTGCACAGTAATCTAGGGACTAAACAATAGTCTCATCAAAGATTAATTAACAAATAACTCATGAAATGATGTAAATCGGGCTACGGAATGAGTAGCCGCTCTGTATATTCAATAAAGAATGAATAATTACATTACAATGTCATGCTACAAGCATGAATGAGAAGCAATTTGAATTCCTAAGGAGTTCATTCGAATTGAATGAGTGAGTCTAGCTTAACTGAATGTAAGCCACAGTCAACACTCAAGTTAACCACTGATCAAAACACTAATTGACTCAACTGAGCCCTAACTAAAGTCGGAGTGCAATAAATGATTGAGTCTCAACTGAAAGAGATCAGACACATGTCACAGTAATCCAACCATCAAGTGGTAGCACTTCAATGAATCCAATGAACCCCGATGAGGTTAACTGAAGTGTAACTGAACATCAGAAGTGGTTGGAGGCGCCCTTGTTGACTCCAGTTCATTAAATAATCATTAAATAATCAATTTAATGAAGGGAGGTGACTTCACTACCCTATTTAACTGATTCTAACCATCAATTAGCAATTGGGTGCATTAATATCAGTCAGATCACCCCCGGAGTGCTCCAGTTAGCCTCCCCGAATGTAGGAGAAGACTAAGTTAGCCTCCTTGACTGAAGGTAGGCGTGGATGTGATCTAGCTGATGACATTTAATGCTCCACTAATGTTAATTAATCCAATAATA
>LPNX010967577.1:20343-41370 GCA_001517045.1 Pseudotsuga menziesii | reverse complement strand
TCGATACTCGGCCTCTGCTGAAGATAGTGCTATGGCATCCTTCTTTTTGCTAGACCAGAAAATGGGGCCACCAAACATGAATACATATCCGGAAGTAGAATTTCGATCAATAGAATCACCTGCCCAATCAGAATTTGTGTATCCAACCAGCTCTAGCTCAGAGTCTGCAGCATAGCGAATGCCGTAGGTCCTGGTTCCCTGAATATACTAGAGGATCCTCTTGGCTGCCTTCCAATGAAGATCATGAGGCTCCTGCATATATCTTGATACAACATTCATGGAATAACAGATATCAGTTCTATAATGTGTCAAGTACAACAAGCTACCAATCAGCTGTTGATAGATAGTGCAGTCCATGGGAGGTGTGTTTTTTCCTTCTTCAAGGCTGATCCCTGAAATGAAAGGGAATGGTGCAGGCCTAAAATCAGCCATGTTAAAATTGACTAACAGGTCTGAAATGTATTTGGACTAAGTGACCATAATCCCATCATAATTTTGCTCAATTTCGAGCCCCAAAAATTGTTTTAGGAGCCCCAAATCACTCATTTCAAAGGCATTATGGAGAGCAGTTTTGATGGTTGAAATGGAGGCAACTGTGCTACCTGTGATCAGTAAGTCATCAAAATATAAAACAATAACAATTATATGACCATCAAACTACTGTAAATACACATTTGGATCTGATCTACACCTTTGAAGTTTTGCGAGAGGAGGAAGGCATCCATCTTGGAATACCACTCTCTTGGGGTCTGTTTTAACCCATATAGTGACTTCTTTAGCTTGCAAACCAAAGATGGATCAGTGATGTATCCCTCAGGATGCTTCATGTATATCTCCTCATGAATATCTCCATGTAGAAAGGATGACTTAACATCCATATGATGCACTTCCCAGTGCTTGGATGCCGAAATTGCCAAAACTAGGCGGATGGAGTCCATTTTTGCAACCGGTGCAAAGGTCTCATGGTAGTCCACACCTTGGACCTGATAGAAACCTTTTGCCACCAAACTTGCCTTATATTTGCAGGTTCTTCCATCAGCATCAACCTTGGTCCGAAACACCCACTTGCATTGAACCGATTTCCTTCCCGGAGGAAGAGAAACTAGCTCCCACGTAGTGTTTTTATGAAGAGAATTCATCTCTTCATCCATGGCAACTTGCCATCTCGGATCCTTCTAAGCATGGTAGTAGTATTTTGGATCTGAACTAATAATCAAATAGCAAGTTTTGGACAACATATTATCAAGACAAGAGAGCGCAATACCTGCTCTTTTGAAATCAGATCGGGTTCTCCTTGGATCATCCGGATTTCCAATGTTATCTCCTGCAGAGGAGAGTGTCTGTCGGGCCCATGTGGGAAGATGATTTTCCACTTCAGGTTTTGATTCAGCATCTGATGATTGCTACACACTGATATTAGAAGGCAGAGGATCCAAATCAGGGTCATCACCCCCAATTTCATCATCCAAATATTCAGTAGAATAGGAAGGAAATTCAACAGTTTTCTCCTTCACTAGTTCCACCTCCTGAAGGGGTTCATCGAACTTGACACTTCTCTCGATGATGATATGTTTTGTTTTGATATCCAGTAGCTTGAAACCTTTTGATTCATCGGGATACCCAATAAACAGACATTCGATGCTTTGCGGTTGCAAAGCTCTTCTTTTATCAAGTGGAATCTGGGCCCATGCAGTGGACCCAAACACCCACAGGTTCGACACATCCAGCTTGTGTCCGAAGTATGCTTCAAAAGGAGTCTTCCCTTTCATGAATGAGTGTGACACCCTATTCTGAATGTATCCTGCAACATTCATGGATTCAGCCCACAAATTTGTAGCCAACTTCTTGGAATTGAAATAATATTAAATGCATCAAAACATTTGAGAAGGTCCCATACCTCATTTTGATAAGCTTTTAAGTGAGGAGACACACAATGTATTTGATTCCTGATATGTTTTACAATTATTTCAGAATCTCCAAAAAAATTTAGATTACTTACCTTTAATTCGATTGCTTTCCCTAAACCCTGCATCAGCGCTTCATACTCAGCCGTGTTATTTGTACATTCAAACTCTAATCTACAGGAAAGAAAATGTTTATTATTCTTGGGGTCGATCAAGACGCAGCCTGCCCCTGACCCTTCTAACGTCTTAGAGCCATCAAAAAACAAGGTCCAGAAATTGCTGACTACTACACGTGAATCTACTCCTACTGCTAAGTTTACTATGTTACAGTCGATTTCATCAGCCTGTGAAAATCGAAGGAGATCAGGCTGAGCGTCTGATGAGTTGCTGGCTTCTTCTGCTTGGTAATTTCCTGGTTCCAATTCAATAAAATAATTTCCCAACGCAGAATCCACTGGTTCATTCTTTTCCTCAAGTTGAGTAACGTTGTATTTCATGTGAGGCTCCCTCAAAATTTTAATTTGGTTCGGGCTTCCTTTATACGGCAGCCACAGATGTGACCAATCTGAGGAAAAATATCCGTTTAGTTTGTCCGACCAATCTCTGCTCAGAACAAGACCATAAGCATCTGGTATGTCGGCCACCATGATATCAATAACTTGGCACACTTTATCATTTGAAGCCAGGCGGACTAGGACATCCTCCATCTCACCAACTACCTTTACATTCATCCTATCCAACTGAACCACCCTCCAAGTGGATGGCTTAGGTTTCCCATTTATCCTTTTGCAGACCGATATAGGCATGACGTTGACCGACGCCCATGAGTCTACCAGGAAATTACGTACATTGTGGTTAAAAATTTCATAAGTGAGGAGGAAAGGTGGATGCTTGTTCTTAGACTTACCCCCAATGCTGGCTTCCCCAATTTCATCTTCTTCCTTGGGTCGATTGTCAGTTGGCAGCCCCTCATCCGATGCTTCAAGCGCCTTCAATAGTATTTCTTTTTGCTGCAACACTTTACACATTTCGAAAAGTGAAACATTCGCCTTTACCTTCTTTATATCTTCCACGATGTCATAATCCATCTGCAGTTCAATGGGGTGCGGTTTATCAGCATTCATTTTTTCTTCGTTGGGCTTGGCCAGCGTATCATCCTGCCTAGGATCTTGGCTGGTAATGGTGAATTCGGGCACTTTATCAGCTGAGGAATTATTTTGAAATTTTTTAACATTTCTCTGCAGCCTTTTGATTTTTGGGAGTATGAGACTGTCTTCTTTAACCGACCCTTGGCTCCTTGTTGTTATGTTGGTTTCCATGACGTCCTTATAACCCCAATTCTTTTCTTCTTCAGCATCAAATAACGAAACAAAATTCCACAGAACCATGGTTTCCTCTTCTTTTTCCTTTGTTGAAGTAGTACTTTATGTTCTTTCTTCATCTCCATCTTCTGTTAATTTAGAATCCAACAGCTGATTCATAACCAACGTCATTGAGTTTATCCATTGAGGACAATTCTTTTCAGAGTGGGGTTGTTGGTGAAAAGTGCAAAATTTTTCCATTCCTACCTCTGTTAGATTCATAGATGCTGAATTATGCAGAGGAGGTTGGGATTGATTGTTATCCTCCCTTTTCTTATAATAGGGCTTATAGAACTTTTGAGTTTCCTTCTCCTTTTCCAAGTCTATGATTCTGTTGGAAAGCTTTTGCATCATTTTTGCCATGCTTTCAAAGTCTGGTGATTGCTCTTCCTTAGGCTTAGTAAATAACAAGGCTTTCCTTCCCACCCTTTTCTCTCCTGGTCGTTCGGGATAATCTTCAATACTTTCTCTTTCAGCCTCTACCCTTTCTGCCTCCTCATAAGTCTCTGCCAACGAGGGATTGGCCTTTATTTTGGCAAACATGGCCAACTCAAGGCCTAACGCTGAGGTATAATATTCAATCAGGACCTTGTCCGAAGGTTTGTCAGCTTCAGAAAAATTCTTGAGATACGCTGCAAACCTTTGGGTGAAACTGTGCACCTTTTCCTTTCTCTCTTTCTTCAAGGTGCATAGTCCTTTCATAAGAGCAGCATGAGTCTTCTGGGTTGCATACTTACTTCTAAATATCCTTTCGAAGGTATCCCAATCAGGGATAGAGTTTACAGGAAAACCAAAATACCATGACGCTGCAGCTCCTTTTAGGGTGTGCGGGAATAATCTGCAAACTACATCCTCATGCTCCCCAGCCCTTAACCCTTCTATTGCCAAGTAAAAGCTTTGCAGGTGGTCATCTACTAGTATCTTCTCACTTGGGTCGAATTTGGGCAGCATCTTTTCAAAGGATTGAGGTAAATCATGTAATGGAGGTGTTAGGTTTAAAGGTGATCTGGCTCTCCAGGCAGGTGGTGGGTTTGGTGGGTTGGGTGGTTGATTGGCGTTGATGCCTGCCATGAGTCTAGGTGGAGAGTGAGGAGGTGAGCCAACTGGAGTGTAAGCAGGAGAACTGTGAGGAGTATCTGGACCTTCTTGATTCAAAGGCAGTACAACTTCCTGTAAGGCTATTTCCACAAGTTAATCTTTCCAATCCCCAACCAGCACTGAGTCTTCCAATATAGGACGATCCTTCCTCTTATATTCTCTTCTACGCAGCTCAGGGATGATCGACAATCCTCCGATCTTCTTCACATATTCCCTGGTGTTTCTTCTCAAATTGTTAACAACTTCGTTGTCGACAGAAAACAAATGTTCTCTACCTCTTTCTTCCAGAATTGGATTATGAAGCCCACTGCTTTCTGAACTATTACCGGTGGAATAATCTCGGGAAAACGGGTTTTCGCGGCCACCCATGCACTGGCGGCCCTCCTTCTAGCGCCAAAAACTATTGAGGCCTGGAAATTCACAGGTAACAACGGCAAGGGATTCTCCCCAGTCAATGTTCCCAACTAGCCCGTGACTGTTTGGTGTAGGGAATCCGTCTGGTTTACGGTCCGGCTACCGTAGGTCAAGTAACAAAAAAAAACAAGGCTTTACCGGTTTCGGCCCGGTCCACCATATATATTTTTGTATTTTTTACTTAAAGTATGATATGCACGTGCCTAATTAACCATGCAGGGGGGTAAGGATGCAAAGTGCTGTCACAATGTGATGCGCAGGTTCTTACCTCTCGTCTTAGAACTCACAAGCATCCGAATCACATATATGCAAGAAAATGAATACTAACTAAACTATCTCTAGAGAGTCGGATATTAATTTATGAGTAATGTGCCCCTGTCCATGTGTTGTGGAAAATCACAGATAGCTGCTTTTATGACCGAACATATAAACATGAATGAAAGTATACATGATAAGATAGCTCATCAACAGTTAAAAAATCCCATTACTCATAGTGGAAGACATCACAAAGGATAGTGAAGAACATTCAAACAAGAACATAGGTTCAGGACGTTAGAATTCTCTCACAGTTAATGAATCACAGTTGAAAACAAAATAGTTCCCATTCAACATTGCTCATTTAAACGCATTGATACATTCCACATAGCACTTTCTCCAACAGGCAAAATTTGCAATTTCTGTTTTGTAAAACGAAATAGTTCCTCTTACAAGCAATAGTTTACAAGTTTTTCCAGGGGAAAAAATCCCTTATTCGTTCTCACTTTCCAATATTTAAACTAAAACCGAAAACCGCTTGGGCTGCCCCCAGACGCATGACCTTTGGGTTCCTCGAAACGTTTCATATTTCTCTTTATCTTTCCTGTGCAGACTCATGATTTGCTGAGTAACTGACGGACCTTTCAGATCTACGCCTTTGTTGTTTTTTATTTTTCCTTCTACTCCACTTGTCCTCCTTGCGATCTTGCTGGTTTCAGTTCTACCTTTGCCAAACCGCCCAACTCCCTTCGCGCCGCAGTAGTTTAACCAATCTCCTGAATCCACCTGCAATCAAACGACGTGCATCATTCATTGGAATCGCATTCAATCATATCAACTAAAACGGTTAAGCATTAAGAGAGGCCATGTACTGTATTATTCATCAGAGGCTTAGAACGCTAATCAACGGGGGAAACTCATCCACAGCCGCATAAGCGGGTCACAACAGGTGATGGGTACTGCGAAAACACCTAAGCACATCGGAGTCGGAAACGCTAAGACCTAAACGGTGGGTGGGAAAATTTCCCAATCGAAAGTCGGAAGAACATCGACATCGGAATCCAAAAGCCTTGCACAGCCGCAACGACGGAAGAGAAAAGACTACGGACAAGCGATTAGAAGACCAGCACGCATAGGTAGACGGGGCACTTTACTTTTCGGAAGCTTAGCTGCTTTGGGAGCCGCAACGATGGAAGAAGAAAAGGCAAAGGCCTCCGATCGAACATAATTTGACGCTCGATCAATAAAAATATGAAGTGTTCAGAGCGGCTTTAACATTCAGCAACGGTCAAAACCCGCTTAACCTCTGAAATTGCGGCCTCTCAAAGAACAATTGATCTGAATGACTAACAAAACCAAACTTAAGATCTGCGACCCACAACAATTTTAAAAAACGCAAGCAACTTCAGAAAATAGGATGAAAGTTAGTCTTCAAAAAATCATCCAAAACTAGAGCATGACCAGAAAGTTCACGGATCCAAACGATTCAAAGCAACATTAAATCATGAGGAGGGGACCAAAATTTAAAAATTTGGGGAGAACAGTTGCAACTGCAACACCTTCATATCTTTGGGCCCCAAGACATGGAGGGATTAATCATGGGAGGATCTGATGATCCCCATCTGGACAAGCTTATCATGTTCACTTGTTAGGGACTCAATGAAGGAATTGAGTGTAGGCATCTTCCATCCAGGGGTTGTGAGCTTCCCTGCACGGAATGTAGAGACAAAAACTGAATAATCGGCTCCAAATTTGGAGAGTATGGCGAGGATGAGCTGATCATCCTCCTTCTCCAATTTGCATTTCTTCAAGAGTAAGACAGTGTGCTTGAACTTTGTGAAAAAATCATTCATGGTCTCGAAATTGGAAGGCTGGAGAGACATCAATTCATTTTCGATCTAGTAGACTCTCAAATCATCCTGCTTTCCATACAGGGTTCCAATTTGTCCCAAATTTATTTTGGAGTCTTCAATCTCGCAAGATGGAAAAGGAGATCCGAGGAAATAGAGAGGCACAAGAACCCGAATGCTTCATCCTTCTTGTTCAAGAATCTTGATTTCTCTATTGCAGAACCAGGCTCATATTCAGTGTCCATGGTGACTCTATAGAGTCCTCTTGAGCACAGTTGAATCTCCATATCTCCTTTCCATGAGTGGAAATTGTATGGAGTCAAAAGATCTACTGAGGAGGCCATCTAGATCTGCTGGAGCAAATGCTTCACCTGTAGAAAACCTGAAAATCACAACAAAAAGGGAAATGTAAGGTCGGACAACCTGCACATTTTAGGCTTTCATCACACCCAGCATTGTCAATCAAGGAATCTTGATCAACAAGTTCTTTACTTGGGGTATTAAGTGGTAAGCCTTGGCTTCTGGTGCAGTGCTGGATTTTTGAGCTATTGCTCAATTTTCATGCAGAAATTTGTCAAAAAGCTTGTTTTTGAGAGATAGAGCTTTGTCCCATCCTGAGCTCTGATATCATATTAATCTTGCACAGTGATTTAGGGACTAAACAATAGTCTCATCAAAGATTAATTAACAAATAACTCATGAAATGGTGTAAATCAAGCTACGGAATGAGTAGCTGCTCTGTATATTCAATAAAGAATGAATAATTACAATACAATGTCATGCTACAAGCATGAATGAGAAGCAATTCAAATTCCTAAGGAGGTCATTCAAATTGAATGAGTGAGTCTAGCTTAACTGAATGTAAGCCACAGTCAACACTCAAGTTAACCACTAATCAAAACCCTAATTGACTCAACTGAGCCCTAACTGAAGTTGGGGTGCAATAAATGACTGAGTCTCAACTGAAAGAGATCAGACACATGTCACAGCAAGCCAACCATCAAGTGGTAGCGCTTCAATGACTCCAATGAATCCCAATGAGGTTAACTGAAGTGTAACTGAACATCAGAAGTGGTTGGAGGCGCCCCTGTTGACTCTAGTTCATTAAATAATCATTAAATAATCAATTTAATGAAGGGATGCACCTTCAATGCCCTGTTTAACTTATTGTAACCATCAGTAAGCAACTAGGTGCATTAATATCACTCAGATCACCCTCAGAGTGCTCCAGTTAGCCTTCCCGAATGTAGGAGAAGGCTAAGTTAGCCTCCTTGACTGAAGGTAGGCGTGGATATGGTCTAGCTAATGACATTTAATGCTCCACTGATGTTAATTAAGCCAATAATACTTAGGATAGTGGTTTACCTAGGCCAAATTGACCAAAATGAGTGTGTATGGTGGTAAATGTCTCCAACATTCTAAGCGATTGTTTTGGATTGAAAAAAACATGTTTATAGATAGGTAGGTGAATATTAAATATGAAACATAAAATTAACACTAAAATGTGTAAATTTTGGCGAATATTACCATAAAAAAACATATTTTATGTAAATATAGGTAATATTAGACACTAAAAATGACCAAATAACGAATTTATTTTTTGAAAAAACACAAAAAATAGCCAATTGGTGAAATTTCACCCCTAAAAATTACCCTGCTTCAGATTCTATCTAGAAGAGTTTCTTTTCTCCATAGGTATGTCCCTTATTGTACTTGTTGTCACAATTAAAGCATAGACCTTTCAATATTATTTTCTGTAATTGTTGAGATGTCAACTTCTAAGCTTAGTTAGAAGGAACATCATTCTATCTGTATGTTTTGGAAGTGGTATTTCTAGTAGTCATCACCATATTTTTACTTTCAACCTTCCTTGCCATCATGAAATCCTTCTCTATGAATTATGGTTCAAAGAGATGCACCTCAAGTTGAATGTTATCCTTCAAGGTTTCAATAAAGAGATCTAACAAATTATTTTCTAAAATATTCTTCACTCTGAGACTTGGCTGCTGAAATTTCTTGATGTGCTCTGTAGCTTGACCATTTTGCTTCAGATTTACCAACAAGCTAAAGAAGGTGTTTATATTTATATCCCCATAATGTGCAATCAATTCTTCTACAAATATAGACCAAGAGACGATAGAGTCCTTTTTATGGTCACAATGCCATTGGTACCATACAAATTGACCAGGTTCTAAATATAAGGATGCAATAGTTACATTTTACAAAGTTGGCACCTGGTGCAGATCAAATAATTACTCCATCTGAAAATTCCATGTGATTGGATCATTGCCATAAAAAATTCTTATGTCAATCTTGGGGATAAAGTATTTCCTTGGACCTGAGTTGAACCCATGATGTTGTAGTGAATCATCAACTTTTGAGGACTCAAATTTCCTACTCTCCAATTGTTTTTTCAATTTTCACAAGTTGTGACTAGAATAAGTCCCATTTTTCTTGCTTATCTCGTTCTTGAGTAGATACATGAGGAATAAAGCTATGTTTTATATCCTTCATCAATTCCTTCAATTCTTGAATATTTTCTTTTCTATCCATCCCTTTGAGATCCTCTTTACTAGACATCCTTTTGAGATCCTCTTTACTAGCCATCCCTTTGAGATCCTCTTTACTTGCCATCTTATTTTCCAATTTAACTAAGTCATCCATTTTCACATTCCCTTAATTATATCTTCCAACTTGGACACTCTAAAAGATATGTCTTCCATTTCATCGTATGCCATGGATGAATCCTCTGGGGGTTTGAGTGGAGTGTGATTTTTTCCACTTCCTTTTGGTGGGATTTTGAACAATAAATATATATCACACCCTAGAGTTTACCACAAATAGATCATTCTTCTCAAAGTCATTCAAGTTCAAACTGATGTACCTTTTTCAAACCCTAATTAGAAGATTATTTATAGCCGACTTGTAACTGAGGTAAATTTTTAATTTTGAACCGTCTGGGTCTGAAACCTCATCTGGTGGTATCGTGATGTATCATTTTTCCATTGACGTAGGTTTGACCTAATTTGGATGTGCCAAAACAAATTTATTACAAATCTCCCAAAGCTTCTTATTTTTTTCCTATCCAGAAGAGAGAACTTGTACAATATGCCACGTGTCCAATATTTCATTTTTCCTACTGAAACTTCTGCCATAGATACCTTGGTCCATCTTATTTTGTATGCAAGTGGTCTCAATCAATTTGTATCTTAAATGCCTTAGATATTACCTTTTCCCCTATAACACTTGTTTTAGACTAGTAAAAAACTCTATATTCCTCTGCAATGATCTCTGAAACTGTAATGGATCAGGATATGAATTTTGGAATGAAATAGTTCGACCTTTTATAGAAGTGATTTTTTACAATATATCTATGAATCCTTGTAGAAAAAAAGTTGTAGCGAAAATTTCAAGATGACTCATTTTTCATAAGTCAGTCCCGAAGAAAGAGCTCTAATACCAAATGTTATGCAACCAAGTCCCAAAATTAACATAAAAATAACATAAATAGACAAGAAGAGATTAATCCATGCCTTAACAATGAAGATCATATATAATTAACAATATTCTTCGAGGGAGGAACTTCCTTACACGATGTACTGAGTACACAAGACAAAACAAGATATAATGATGAATAAAATGAAAATACCTCCTTCATATATATAGGATACCAAGGTGTACAATAAAAACTAATAGACCCAAGTCCACATCAATAATATGTAATACACCACAACATAAGGGGTAATGTGGCCAACATTTAGGGTGCAACGGATGCATCCATTTTTTATTCAAAGTATTATTTTATAATTTCTTTCATTGTCAATCAACAGTGATTCAAAATGCAACGAGGACTTGAAAATGAAACAATTTTTTTATTCAAAATGCAACAAGGACTTGAAAAAAATTGAAGAGACAATCATAAAAAACAAAAGGAAACTTTTTTCGAACAACAATCTTTTCCGAGAAACATTTTTGTTGTAGTAGACAAGCCTTGCTTTTTAAATAAAATAAGGTTTGGCTATCTATTTCTTTTATCCTATACAAGCAAGAACACACATGCATTATTAATATGCATGCATTAAAAACACATGTCCGTTATTAATGCACATGCATTGTTGTCAAAATGGGTAAAAACATACCCCGAGATAATTATATACTATGTTTAAAAGCAAGATTATGAGGGTATGGTAAGGTAGGGTTGGAAAGGAACAACTGAGACAAGAGGAGGTGCAGGGGTGGAGAGACAAAATGAGGGGAAGGCATGCAAGGAAGAGCATGGAAGAATAGGGACTAGAGGTGGAGATGATCGACGAGGGGTAGGGATGGATAGATGATGAGAGTCACGAGAGAGGGAGACACAGAGCGTTAGGGGAAAAGGGAATGCAAGTGAAGAAGGGTGGTGAAGGATAATTAAGCAAGGGTAGGGACAATAAGAATATAAAGAGGAGGTCAGTTATGATTTGAAGGGGCATAGGGGATTGAGTTTAAATAAGAACAGAGGGGTGGGATAGAAAGGGTAAGGGTGATTCCATGATGGGTAACTATTTTTGGCCAAATATGAGGATGAAAAATGGAAATTTTACCTATGTATTAAATTGAAGTCCTCAAAACTCATATTTTCCATATGAATTTCAACATGCAGTTAAAAAATGAAATGTAGATAATTATGATGGCTTTCCAATGACATTTTCTTTTTTTTAAATATACGAATGCCATTTAATGTGTCAAATTTTCATTTAATGAAACATGCGTCCTTAAAAAATTGAAGAGAAATTAACAAGTGCCTTGTGTGTCTGCAAAATAATTAATGTTAATTAATAATTTTAAAAAATGAAATATGTGAACATGATCTAGACAAAATACACTAGTGCATACATATTTTTCCTTTGATTTTCTTGGAAAAATTATATTTATTATTATTTTTCGAAACTAACTAGTGAATATTTCAGTGGCATTTTTCACACATGTGCATGTGTGCACCAAACATTTTGGTTGTTTACATAAATTGCAAAACTAAAAATTCCCTTTCGAAGAGGACGCACCGATTTAATGCTTGTATATTTTTTCATTTTTTTATGTGTATTTTGAATGTTGTTGATTTATCTTTGAGCTCATTCGAAGTTGCCGACAAGGTTTTTTAGGGATAAGAATGACATACGAAGATAAACATCCTAAAATATATGTCATTGTATAGAGTATTCGTTGAGGAATCCAATGGTATCACGTCCACCTGTTAATGTGCATTTAATGACATAATTTAAGCCCCTAAAAGGCACACAAAATTTCCTTTTTGCAAAAAAAAAGGGCTATGGGTCTATTTTTTAGGCCATTAATCAAGGTTTTTAAATACCTCGATCAAGGGATTGAAGTGACCTTGATCAAAGGTTACGTCAATCCCTCGATCAAGCTCTCTTCAAGCCATCGATCAAGATATTTTCCTCAATTGAGGTTTTGTAAAAAAATGTTCGATCGAGAGTTTGTCTATGTAAAAACAAATAAAAAAAGAGTCTGGGAAACAAGTTGGCCAATTAATGTTGTCCAACCACCATTCCCATGCAAAACATCAACCAACCTCTATATAACCACTAAACAATTACCCGATAACACTTGTTTAAATCATTATTAGTTGGATTTCAATTAGTTCTGTGTGAATTTCATGTTGTTCAATTAGATTTCATTATCTATACATGAAGTTCTTTGTAGATCTACTTCAAATTTCATATTAAGGTATTGTTGTTTGTTATAACAATTGGAAGAAATATTTTTTTGTTGGCATTCAAGCTTGACATGGAATAAAATAAAACGACAAAGAAAGTATACTTGTGAACAAAACGATGATGAGGAGCATGAAAAGAATAGAGAAAGGATGAGGCAACAAAGAGGAAGGTTGAGAGAAGAAAAAGATACACCTTTGGTGCAACAAACTCCAATGGAAGACAAGTATGGTAAATTTAGAATTACATACTACCTAATTTAAATTTCTCTACTTGGTTATCTATTACTAACTTTTTTTTTCAGCTTAGCCCTACTATATTTGTTTGTAATGAAATTCTTAACAATTTGTTATTTATATTTTAAAAATTGTAACAATTTAAAAAAACATTAACTATTTCCTAAATATTTTGTTTGTAATGAGATTCTTATTTATTTCATAACTTTGTTATTTATATTTAAATTTTTGTTACAATTTTCAAGTTAAATGGATAATTTTCAAGATACTCAATTTTCAAGTTATTAAATCTTTTGAAGTAAAATGTGTAATTTTCAAACTTTAATATAAAAATTTTGAAATTAAATGTACACTTTCCAAGTTACTAACAATTTTCAAGTTAAAATTTCATCCGTGAGATGTAGAACAATTGGTGGTGGGGTATGGTTAAGACGGCCCCTAAGTGGAAAAGTCATCGGTTCAAATCCCATGGATACCAAAAATGCAACCATGTTAAGGGTTGGTGCGGTCCAAACCGGGTGCGATCCTCAAGTGATTTTGACGGCTCAGATGCCCCTGGTTCGTGGTAACATAGCCAATGGAAAAATTCCTAGACAGGGGGGGTTCTTCCACTTTCCAACAAAAAAAAACAACTTTCAAGTTAAAATGTAGATATATAGCTATTTTCAATTTTCTAAGTGAGTAACCATTTCAAGTTTAAATGTAATTTCAATTCTTGTTTTGTTATTTGTTAAAAATTATTTGTATAGCCTCATGTGAGCTCCAAATATCAACATTTGTTGATTGAAATAACTATTAGTGTCTCATTTTAGAACCTTCATTTTATTTCAAATGAACAATGTGATAGTTATGTATTAGTTGGAAAATCCAATTTGAAAACAAATGAATTGAACATTTTGATAGTTATGTAGTAGTTGTAAAATTCAATGACAACAAATAAAATGAACATTGTAAAAATTATGTAGTAGTTTGAATATTCAATGACATGATCAAATAAAATGAACATTGTGATAGTTGTATAGTAGTTGGAAAATACAACGGAAACAAAAAAATGAGCATTGTGATAGTTATGCAATAGTTTGAAAATTCAATGACAACAAAAAGGTTGTAGATTTTGTCAAATCTCAAATTGTGCCTACCATTGATCTAAATAGATTTGGTATGTGTATATCATAATATCTTAAACATGCACTAAAATATCAAATAGTGTTCTTATAAATATACATAAATTTTAGCAAGAAAATGATACTTGTGAGTAATAGTAAATACCTTGAAGAAGAATTAGGTAACAAGTAACAACATTATGACCACCACTTCCTCTAGATTTTATACATGTGGATATGGGTCAGAGGGTAATTGTAGTTACAAATGTGATTGAAATCATGAAAAATGGATATAAGAGACCCTTTTCCATATTTTCCATGATTTCAATCACAACTATAAACACCAATAAATCATCTATTATATCTATAACCCCTCTCTACTAGTCTTTGCTTGAGTTTCTATGAAACATATGAGGTGAAATAAGCAATGTCCTGTTGTTGTTTTATACATATAACTATTTCAAATGCTCGAGGGTTTAACCCAGCCCTCGATTGAGGTTTCAATAGCTTAATCGTGGTCTAATTTAAACCCTCGATCAAGGTACTTTTAAGCCCTCGACCAAGGGCTTGCTGCACCTATCTTTGGCACCCTGCTTGCCAAAAAGCATGAAGCACATTCATGGAATCACCTGTAAAGTTAGACAAGAGATAAGAATGGAGGGGTGGTCTAGAAAGAGTAGGGATAGACAAGATATAGGAATTGAGGTGTGGGGAGGGCGAGGACGGGAAGTGATGGAGAGAAGATGATTTTATAGAGTGGAATAAGGAGGGGAAGGGATACAAAGAAGGCAGAGTGGGTGGGAGAATTAGAGCATGTGCAGTGTGTGAGCGTGGTTAGGGAGGGGAAGTACTAGGATCAAATAGAGGGATGATGTTGGGTCGAGGTAGAAATAATGAGGGCAAGAGAAGAATGAGGTGGAGGGTTTGGGTGAAGAGGATCATGGAACAATAGGGGGAGGGTTGTAGGAGTTGGGGTAGGGGTGGCATAAATTGGAGACATAAAGGCTAGGAGGTGAAGGGATATGCATAGAGTAATATGGGTGGAGAAGTATTTAGAGCAAAGGGAGAGGTGAGGAGGGGTTGTATGGGCCTTGGGACCTAAATACTATGTCTTAATTTCATTTTCCAGTAACAACACTTGCAAACCATAATGAAAGCATTATCTAGAAGTTATTTGGCATCAAGGTTGGATATGGATGGCAGTAGGATATTTTGCATACCAAGGATGGGTCGCAAGTCCATGAACATGTTCAAGGAAGGAAAATGTGTGCCTCACAATATAGTTGTATATTCTTGGGCTCAAGATCCTTGAACAAGTCCTCATACTAGCAAGTGCTTTGGTGAGGCTCTATGTAAGCCTTCAAGTGGGATACATGTGTTGTGTGTAATTTTTGTGCATTGTAAATAGGTTTGGACTATGCCACATGGTCAATTTGATAAACAAGGGATTTATGCTCTAATTGAACCTTCTCAAGCACAAGTGCCATTAACAAACCCTAGACACAACAACAAAATTACTTAATAGGGGGACTTGGGATTTGGATATGTGTTCCATTAAAATGTTTCACACATTGTGGATGGGTCTCAATCATAGCCTTAAACATAGTCATGGTAGGGAAGAAACATCCTCAAGCCCTTGACATTAGATAAACAATAGAAGTAGTATCCTTAATCCCTAAACAAAGATTCCTAGGCTCAAGCACTATTGATGAGACCTCAAACTTCCACATATGACCTCTATTGGTTAACGATCACCTCCAAGGATGTTATATATACCATCAATATGTTAGTTGGGCACCAAAATGTGCCTAGAGGCCTATCCAATGTCATAAGAGGGTAATAATGGGACTTGTTCCCTAAACACTAGTTCTCAGGATCAATCACCGTGAAAAAAACCTACAAACCACAACACAAAACCTCTCTTAAGAGTATTTGGCATCAAGGTTGAATATGGATGGCATTAATAGATTTTGCACACTAAGTTTGGGTCCCAAGGCCTTGAGCATGACCAAGGAAGGAAAAAAATCACCTTAGGGATATTATTGAAACATCTAAGACTTAAGAGCCTTGGATGAGTACTCGTACCAACACATTTACCCTTTGTAGGTGTCAATCTATGTAGGCGTCAGAGTGGTGTACGAGTTTTGTGGGTAGGTTCTATGCATTGGAAATAGGTTTTGAGAATACCTCATGATCAATGCAGTAAATAAGGGCTTTAATCCCTAATTAAATATTATTGAGATCAAGCACCATGGACAAACCATAAACAAAACAACATGATTCCTCAATAGGGGATTTTTTCCCTAATACTAGATATATATGGGTTCCATTGAAACGTTTCATACATCGAGGATGGATCTCAAGGCCTTAATCATAGTTGTGGTAGGGAAACAAAATGCTCAATCACTTGACATTGGTTTGGGTAGGGAATGATTATCCTCCATCCCTAAACATAGATTTTTAGGTTCAAGTGCCATTGATGAGCCCTCAAACCTCAACATATGACCTATGTTGGTTAACAATCACCTTCAACAATGTTATGTGTGCCATTGATAGGTTATTTATGTATTAGGAATGTATCTGGATTCCTATCCAATGTCACAAGAGGATAATAATGGGATTTGTGCCTTGAATGCCAATTCTCGGCCTAAATTACAATGAACAATACTTGCAAACCACAAAGGTTGGATATAGATGCGATTAAGAGATATTTCACATTAAAAATGGGTCACAAGACCTTGAATATGGTTAAGGAAAGAAAATAAGCACCTCAAGGATATAGTTGGGTATTCCTAGACTCGAGAGCCTTGAATGTATCATTGTACTAGCACACCAATCATTTTTAGGGGTTCTATGTAGGAATTTATGTGAGATACAATTGTTGTAGGTATTTTGTGTGCAATACAAATAGGTTTGGATTACACCACATGGTCAATGAGGTAAACAAGGGCTTTAAGACCTAATTAAACCTTCTCAATATCAAGTTCAATGAACAAACCCTAGACATAGAAACATGATCCCTCAATAGGGGGTCTTTGTCATAGGAATTACTTTGTCCAAGGAATTAGATATGAGTACCATTAAATATTTGCACACACTATGGGTGGGCCTTGAGGCTATAACCATAGTTTTGCTAGGGAAATAACATCCACAAGCCCTTGACATTGGCTAGAGGATGGAAGCATTATTATCGATCCCTAAACATTCATTCTTAGGCTCAAGCACCATTGATGAAGCCTTAAACCTTCACATATGATTGCCATTGGTTAACAATCGCCTCCAACGGTGATATGCATGTCATAAATAGGTTAGTTGTGCACTAGAAACATGTCTAGAAATCTATCCAATGTATACGAGGATAATGATGGGTAGGTTTGGACTACACCACATGGTCAATGAGGTAAACAAGGGCTTTAAGACCTAATTAAACCTTCTTAAGATCAAGTTCAATGAACAAACCCTAGACATAGAAACATGATCCCTCAATAGGGGGTCTTTGTCATAGGAATTACTTTGTCCAAGGAATTAGATATGAGTACCATTAAATATTTGCACACACTACGAGTGGGCCTTGAGGCTATAACCATAGTTTTGCTAGGGAAATAACATCCACAAGCCCTTGACATTGGCTAGAGGATGGAATCATTATTATCGATCCCTAAACATTCATTCTTAGGCTTAAGCACCATTGATGAAGCCTTAAACCTTCACATGTGATTTCCATTGGTTAACAATCACCTCCAAGGGTGATATGCATGTCATAAATAGGTTAGTTGTGCACTAGAAACGTGTCTAGAAATCTATCCAATGTATAAGAGGATAATGACGGGTCTCGTTCCATAAATTCCACTTCCTGGTTTCAATCACCATGAACAATACCTACAAACCAAAACACAAACCCTCTCTTGGAAGTCTTTGGTACCAAGGCTAGATATGGATTCCATTAAGATCTGTGTGCAAGTCGCATGACCTTGAACATGGTCGGGGAAGGAACAAAAGTGCCTCAAGGATATTGTTTAACATTCTAGTACTCAAGAGCATTGAATGAGTCCTTATACCAGTGAATCAATCATATGTAAGGGTTCTACGCAGGCCTTTCTATGGGATACATGTGTCATGGGTATGTTTTTTGTAGTAGAAATAGTTTTTCATTGTGCCACAAGGTCAATGGGGTGAATAAGGGATTTAATCCATAATTGAACCTTCTCGAGCTCAAGTGACATGAAAAAACTATAGACACAATGATACAAGATCCCAATAAAGGGTCTTTGGGAGCTAGATATTGGTGTCATTAAAACCGTTCACATATTGTGGATGGGTTTTAAGGCCTTACCCATAGTATTGGTGGGAAAACAACATCCTAAATCCCTTAACGTTGGTCGGAGGAGGTAATCATTATCCTCAATCCCTAACCAAATCTTCTCAAGCTCAAATACCATTGACGATACCTCAAACATTTACATATAACCTATGATGGTTAACAATCACCTCCAAGGGTGCTATGTGTGCCATCAATAGGTTAGTCTAGAACCAAGATGTGTCCAAGATCTAATCCAATGTAATAAGAGGAAAATACCGGGCCTCATGCGCTAAACACCCCTTCTCAGGATCAATCACTCTGAACTATACCTGCAAACCACAACACCAACCCTCTCTCGAGCATCTTTGAATCAAGGTTGGATATGGATGCCATTAAGATATTTTGCACACCAAGGATGGGATGCAAAGCCTTGAACATGGTCAAGGAAGGAAAACAAGATCCATAGAGATATTCTTGAATCTTGTTGGACTCAAGAGACTTGAATGAATCCTCATAACAACACATTCATCCTTTGTAGGGGTTCTATGCAATCCTTTGAGTGGGATACAAGTGTTGTGGGTAGGTTTTGTGCATTGTAAATAGGTTTGGGCTGTGCCACATGATCAATGGGGTAAACAAGGGGCTTAAGCCAAAATTGAACCTTCTCAAGCTCAAGTGGCATGAAAAAACCCTAGACATGTCAAAAAGAACCCTCAATAGGGAGTCTTTTCCCTAGGAGCTAGATATGGGTGCCATGAAAATGTTTCACATCTTGAGGCCTTAACCAGAGTGATGCTAGAGATACAACATCCTCAAGCACTTCACATTGGTTGGAGAAGGGAATTATTATTCTGAAGCCCTTAACACTGGTTGGATTTAAAGTATAGAACATTCTAAAGGCTTCTTAAGCAAATCCCCTTATGCTCAAGCACCAAGAAAAAATGTCCTAAGATCACCATACTAGAGCTTGAATGGTTTGCACGGCCTTGACCATCATCAAATATTGAAAACTAGTGTTTTAGGATCTTATTGAAGCTTGTTGAATAATAATATGAAAAGGGCATGGAATGGAATGTGGAAAATGATCATAAGTGTGTTATTAATACGTGTGTGCTCTTAGAAATTCAAGAAAATTTGGTGAGACTACCTTTTTTTATCTGTGTTGGATGAGTTCTCAGTTTGCATGGAATGGAATGTGGAAAATGACCATGTGTGTGTTATTAACATATGCATGCTCCTGTAAATTCAAGAAAAAATGGCAAGACTACCTCTTTTTATCGAAGTGTTGGATGAATTGTCTATTTTGGTTTTAATTTCGAAAGGACAAACCTAGTGATTTGGGCTACATCAGCAAAAGCAAATTCATTTTCTCAACTCCCTATTTATAGAGATTTGTTTGCACATTTTAAATATATGTATTTAAAAAAATAGTGTTTTCTATTTTTTATTGATTTTTATTTGTACATATATTATATTTATAAAATACATAAGTCTTTTATTTCTAGTGTAACTTTTTATTGCATTTTCCCATTTTGAAAACAAATTGTATGGTGCACAAGTACACTAAAACAAATTGTATGGTGCACAAGTACAGTGGAGGGTCCTACACATAAAAAAAATATAAATTGGTTAACACCCTCAAACATGGTCTTATGGTTGACCTCATAATCTCTGGATTTTAATGGCTTTATTAATTTGTAAAAAAATATGGAAAATTAATCGCACACAAGAACTATTATGTACTAGTGTACAAATTTATTTGCAAACATATGCATGTTGTTTTAGAGGAAAAAAAATGTTAGAAGAAAGTGAACTTTTTTCCTCCTTATTTTTCATAAAAATATGTTTCAAAATTTCTTATTTTTCATAAAAAAAGTTGTCTACTCTTCAAGTTTATGCTTCAAAGTTTCTTATTTTTACACCATATTATAAGAAGTCATCAATGTACCTGTAATAGATCCTTGTAGTGAACATATTGTTGTTATTCACAATTTCAATTGTAATTAATCTATCGTGAAATGCATGTACCTATAATAGATCCTTGTAGTGAACATGTTGTTATTCAAAATTTCCACTGTAATTAATCTGTCATGAAAGGTAAGCATTAGCTTACATAAACTCAAGATTTGACTCTATAATTTTGTTCACCTCTAAATCAAAATATTCCCAACCTACAATAAGATGCCTTTATTGAGTAACTTGTATTAACTTAGAAATCTAAGTTAAAAACCCTTCTTAAATGTAGTGATAAATATGTCCTTATAAATATAAGTAAAAATGAAAAATGACAAACAAAATCATCTAAAACATCTTCTACAATGCTCGTATAATGCCTCTTATCAACACTTTTGAAATAGTAATAGGGAGATACCTTGAATTAGAAATGCACATTTTATATAGTAATAGGGGAAGGCTGTATTTTTTAAGTAGCCATAAATGCTCTTTAAACATGATTTGAGGAGATATCTTAAAATCACTTCATTTTTTTCACAAAAAAATGAAGTGATTTTAAGATATCTCCTCAAATCGTGTTTAAAGAGCATTTATGTCTACTTAAAAAATAGAGCCTTCCCCTATTACTATTTAAAATATGCATTTCTAATTCAAGGTATCTCCCTATTGATATTTCAAAAGTGTTGATAAGAGGCATTATAAGGGCATTGTAGAAGATGTTTCAATAAAAAACTTGCAAGAAGAAGATGCCCTTGTTGAGTGGTAGTTCTAAATGTCGATATAAACAAGCGTACCTATTACAACTAGTAATTTTAAACATTAGATATTCTATTTTTTTT
>LPNX010967577.1:0-19778 GCA_001517045.1 Pseudotsuga menziesii | reverse complement strand
CTTATGGATAATGGGTAGTTCATAGCATACATCCAATTTAACTAGAAGAAAGCAGGTGATAGCACGAGGAATAGACAAATAACTTATTTCATAGCACTTTAACTTATAGCCTATCAATATTTATAGGCCACAAGTTAAACAACTATGCTAATATTTATACAAGTGAAATACAAACAAGCAATTCCTATGTAGCTTCCACCAAAAATGAAAAAAGATTATGACAATGTTGTTCAAATAAGCATCCTCGTCTCTCGTTTATGTTTGGCTTATAACTCCCAGGTTTATCATGTTATAAGCTACAAAACTTAGCATTCCATTTGGCCCACAAACAACTCACCATACCAAAGTTTGACTCACAGACAGTTTAATGAAGTCTCAATTTTTCTAGGTTTAGACACCCAGCTGGGTATATGGATCACATGTCCATGATGCAACAAGCAAGTCTCAAATAATATGTCTAATAGATTAAAATTTGTAAATTTTGAGGAATATTATTAAAAAAAACATATTATATATATATATATTGTAAATCTGCACATTCCATTAAACCGATAAGAAAAAAGTTACAAGTCTGAGAAAAGTCTAGGGTGGTCGAAGGTAGTGAAACCAGCATCGGAGCCAATCAAAATTACAAAATTTTATGGGGGAACTGAAACTGAGAAAGTGCAATGGCCTTGAGTGCCATGAAAACAAAAAACTAGTTCTTAATCTACTGGTTATGCAAATTAATAAAGTTTTTAACATAAGATGAAATAACAACCTATAACAAAAAGACTTGATATAACAATCCGAACCAGAAATAAACCGAGTCGCCACTAGAGACATGAGCAGGATTTATGGGGGGGAGGGGGGGTGCTCCTCCAAGATGGGGAAATCAGATCCACCTTCCTCAGAGTTGGTAACAAGTTTGCTCGCTGGCGGAGGAGACAACTTGTTGTTTGCACCTTTGCTATCCCGCATGTTAGATTTTTATCATTTAAGCAATATGATCTTAGGATCTTATCTGAGAGAATAACATGCACAATAATAAATCACAAGAGACAAGGGACACAAAGAATTTTCCTTGGGGAAACCATAAAGGAGAAAACCCCGCAACTTCCTCAGAGATAGAATGAGCACCAATGGCAATAGTAAAACCCAAAGACAGAAAAGATGATCTCCATAGTTGTTCTCTCTCTCTCACTTGAGAGAGCTTTTCCTCTCTCACTCATGCGCCCCAGTGAGTGAGTGTGTGTGTGATAAATAGAGAATCTCACTCTCTATTTATATTCTTTTGTTCACTTTATTTCCACTCCAACATGTTAGCCTCACTTAACAATTACTTACGAGGTCCAACATCTCTAGGAGAGTCTAATAACCCTAGTGACCCACAACTGTGGGGACTTTTCCCTCCAAAAAACAAGGAGGGTTAACCTTATCTCAATTGTGGGGACTATTGCCCCGACTTACAATGGAGGGTTAACCTCAATGACTTTATATGACTTGTTTACATTATTGAATCTCTCGATTCGAAAATCGGGGCATGACATGACTCAATTACATTACAGATACTTCCCGGAATAAACATCGAGGTACAATACATAAGATATACAAGTGAATACATTCCAAAGTTACAAATACATCAACAGCCCCTCTTAACTAGGAAGGTATTCTCTCAACAAAATTTATCAGCACAAGTCTTCTTCTCTGTATCATATGGATCATCATCAAGTCATCTTCATCGTCAAGTCATCTTCATCAAGTCTGGATCATCAGTTAATCTGGATCATCATCAAAGCTAGATCATCACTAGATCATCATCGTCATCACTGCTTCCGCTATCTCAATCAAAGGGTGTTATCTCTTCATTCTTCTCTTCACTGGAAGTTCTACAGAGCCAGCCCTTTTTCATGTTGGTTGCAGGCCTAGCCTCTAGGTAGGTCTTCATCTTCTTCAGCACTTATATCTGACCATGAGAGGAACACATCCAAGAACCATGTCATAATGCCTCGCCCAGCACTTACATCTTTCGTTCTCAAATAATGGCTCTTATATCTAGGCTGAGTGTTAGTCCCAGACTGAAAAAAATTCCTAGTAACTGACAAGGTGCCTCCATTCTCCCAGAGAATGGCCTCTCAGCACTAAGTTGAGCTTTAGTCCTAGACTGAATCAATTTCCTGGTAAATGACCAAGTGCCTCCTCTCCCAGAGAATGGATTCTGTAGGTCTTCATCATCTTTGGGCATACTGTGGAATCCTCAGGACTGATTACGTGCATCAACAAAACCTTGAAAGAGCATCCTAGCATAGACTATAGGATCTCCAAGGATATTTTACATGTGACCGTCACAAAACCTCGAAAGAGCATCCTAGCACAGGCTATAGGAAATCCCAGGATCTTTTCTATGTGACTGCCACCACAAAACCTCAAAAGCACATCCTAGCACATATTATAGGATCTCCCTGGATCTTTTCTATGTGGTCAGGAAAAACATGAAAAGAGTGTCTTACAACCTACAAGAACTCTAAAGAGCATCCTAGGAAATTTACAAGCACATAGATCAATCTATCGGATCTCCAAGGCTGATTACATGTCTCTAGTAGCAAAAGCTCAAAAGAGCATCCTAGCACAGACTATAGGATCTCCTAGGATCTTTTCTATGCTACCTGTAGCAAAACCTCGAAAGAGCATCCTAGCACAAACTATAGGATCTCCCAAGATCTTTTCTATGCTACCTGCACAACCTATCCATGGCCAACCTGTAGCAAAACCTCGAAAGAGCATCCGAGCACAGACTATCGGATCTCTCAGGATCTTTTACATGCTATATGTACAATCTATCCACAGAGTATCATCCTGATACTCATTATAACATCATCGTGATGCATATCATCATCATATGATCATCCTGATCATCATCATAGCAGAAACCGAAGAATCATCCTGATGCTCATCACACAGCGCTTACATCCACAGCCATGGGAAGGATCCTCCTACCATGCTTGGAATGGCTCCTGCAAATGTGTCCCATCACTTCTTCCTCAAAGTATCTTCTATCTGAAGAACACCAAGCCTCTCTCTGAAGTACTCAAACTTCACCCTGCCTAGTGGTTTGGTCAACACATATGCTATCTGCTCATCCGTCGCAACATACTGGAGCTTCACTGCTCCTCTCTACACCATATCCCTGATATAGTGATATTTGATCTCGATGTGCTTCGACTTGTCATGGAACATCAGGTTCTCAAACAACTTCACACAACTCTGGTTGTCACAGAAGATACAGGTAGTGTCCAATGGGAGATCAAATAACTCAGACAGTAGCTTCTTGAGCCATACTACCTCACAACTATCCGAACAAGCTGTGACGTACTCTGCTTCAGTTGTACTCAGTGCTACGCAATATTTCTTCCTACTAAACCAAGAGATCACACCTAATCCCATAATGAAGCAGCACCCCGAGGTGCTCTTTCTATCTGCAACACTACCTGCCCAATCTGAATCAACATAACCCTCCAGGTTAAACTTTTGATTCGCATCATACTTGAGCCCATAATCAATCATACCCTTCAGGTACCTCATAATATGCTTACAGAAATCAGGTGAACATGTTTAGGATCTGTCAGAAACTGGCTCAAGGTGTTCACCGCAAAGAAAATATCTGGTCTCGTGTTTGTCAGGTACATCAAGGACCCAATCATCTGACGATACATCCTGCCATCAACCGACTCTGATGAAGCTTTAGGTTCGTTGCCATAGGTGTGGTCATGGCCTTGAATTCCATCATCCTGAACCTCTTCAGGATCTTTACTGCATACTTCCCTTGTCCCAGGGATATTCCATCCGCATTCTGCCACACCTTCATGCCTAGAAAGGAGTGCATCATATCCAAGTTCTTCATCTCGAACTCAGAAGCAAGTCTCATTCTTGCAACTTTAATGAGTTCCTCTTTTCTGTTAGGAACAAGTCATCAACATATAACATGAGCATCACTAGTCTTCCACCTTCAACCTTGAAGTAAAGGTTGGAATCCACTTTACCCTCAGTAAATCCTAGAGTCATCAGTAACCTGTCCATCTTGTCATATGATGTCGAACCTCAGGATCTTCTGCAGTCACTCCCTCTAAAGCGGAGCATCATACTCCCTTTGTCTTGCGTACTCTATGCACTGAAACATTCTTTACCGGAGTGATAAGTAGCTTCCTCTGCTACTATTATTCTATGTATCCATCTAGGGTCACTGGATAGTAAGATCCTCTATCCTGAACCTTTTCAAAAGTTTTTCTCGCACCCATTTGTGAGCTTGTCATCCTCTATAGCCTTTCATCTTCAACCTTGTAGCAAAGGTTAAGATATTCATCACTCTAGGTGATGTTCAAGCTCCTTATGCTCCTTATGTATGTGTTATCCCATGGGTGTCTTCTGAGCTCGTACAAGCGGCCTTCTTTAATTTCCACACATGAGTCTGCTTGTCATGTGTCTTAATTTTCAATGGCTGCAAATGTCTCTTCGTAGTTTATGCCTTATTTCCGTGAGAAGCCTCATGCTACGAATCTTGCCTTGTATCCCACGATGTTTCCATCTACTGCATGCTAGATATTGTAGATCCATATGGAAGACATTACGGACTTCCTTTCAGGTCTCAATACTACATCCTAGACATAATTATTCTTGAACGGGTACTCTCCTTCCCTTTGTTCTTGGCTACTTCTTCATAGCTAAAAGGCTCTACATCAATGATGTCACTCAACAGTGTCACATAACTGCACTGTGTCTGAGGCCTCTTGAATTCTTTGAAAGTATCATCATATTCTTCTTTATCTTGGATTATTTCTTGAACTGTCATCACTTGTTCTTCAGAACAAATCTCATCCTTCTTTTCTTGTAGGTGATTGTACGTGATTTTTCCTAAAGTCAAATGCATTTGTATGGTTCGAAACATTTCATAAGGCATATTCATAATGGCAAATTCTTATGCATAAATATATGATCATGCAACTATTTTAGCCAATACAACATTCATCCATATCTCATGGAAACTTTTTAGATGCCTTCAATCTCTACTAGGACAACATTGAGATTGTGCACTAATCCAATATGTCAACAAAGAGGTTTCATTCTAGATAAGTAGCAATGGAGAGTTGTATAGAACCATAAGCTACTTACCCATCACATGCGTATTAGTAGTATACTGTCATTAATGCAAACATTCTAACATGCATAATACATCAACTGAATATAAACAAATTCATAACAAAACAATATCATGAAATGACAATTGAATACTTATCTTTATTTATTTCATGGGTAGACTCTTTCTTCAGCCTTCAGCTTCATCGTCTTCTTCATTCATCATTTCTTATCCAAATGTTAATATGGATAAGAGGTTCTTCAAGAGTTGAGTCCTTTGTATTCATCGTCGCTTGAGGGATCTTCTTTGGATGGTAAGAGTTTCTTCAATTGATCCCATCTTCTCTTCTCTTATTACAAGTCGAGCTTCTTCTTCTTCACGGAGTCTGCTGAAAGTAATCACTTCCTTCTGGCACACATTCCTCGAATGAATGAATCCCATGATCTTCGGAGGCCATTCAAGGTAGTTATCACAACTTCTGCATTCTACACTTCTTCTTCTAGTACTACAAGTTGTTCTTTGATTTGAGAGACCCTTGTAAAGTATGATTGTATGGTCTCTGCATTCTAGATCTTCACATTCTTCAACTAGTTTCTTAAAGTCATCTTCTGATTTATGTTCTTCCCTTCAAATAGCTTGGTCAAGAAATAAAACATCTCTTTAGGTGTCTTTAGGGAAGACACGTGTGGTATAAGGTGATCCTTGATTGAATCAACAATGATCTTCTTAGCCTTGACCAAGTTCTTCTTGTGTAAGGCTTTAGCCTCATCTCCCTCTGGAACTGGAACCTCTCAACTTATGTAGGTGTCCAATTCGTTTCCTTCAAGAACTAGTGAGATCCTATACTTCTATGCTGGGAATTTATCAGCCTCACCAATCTTTTCATCAAGTTGGTGTGATTAGTCATTTTGAAATGAGAACCTCAAATGTAAATAGAAACAGATTGGATCTTACCGATTTGAGGTGTCCGTCCTAATTCTGGATCTGGCTGACCTTGGGTTTGTTAGAGAAACCCTATTTTTCAAAACTTGGAATATTTCAGATCTAATTGGATAGAAAGATAGACCTCTTCAAGGCGAGCCGTCCAATGTACTCCTTTTCTGAAAACATTGGAGGGAAGCTCCCAGCACAGGAAGCCCTAGTTTACTAATTTCTTCTGCAGAAATGCCTGATACTGTTTCTGCGGTATCTCCTAAATTATTGCTCCTATTTGTCTAAAATTTCGTTCTGAGGTAGCCTCGTCTATTTTTGTTCCAACACCATAGGTTTCATCAGAATTGGTTTCACCAACTGGGACTTATGAGCGTTTTCCCAAGGTGACCAGTTTCAGGACTGTTCAGCATAGCGAAGTTGTACGGACTGCCACGTGTCACTGTTTCATCTTCGGGGTTTGAAACTTTTATCATAGAAAGTAAAGTCTCTGCCCTTTCTAGAAAATCTTGAGAAATTTCATTTGTACCTTCGTAGCCCGAGATATAGAAATTCTCCCCATGTGTCATGTTTGGGGAGGAATCCTAGGAGAGGCTAGAACCCTAAATTGGAGGAATCATATCTCCTAGAATATAGTGAATATGAGGATGAAACTTGGACAGAGTGTACATCCTGAATTTATATTCAACCTGTGAAAGTTTCGGCACATGAGCCTTCACCGATATCCAGATATAGCGAATCTACCAAAACTATCAGTTTCAGTATTTTAGGGTTTTTCAGGCCTGAGGTCAAACTAGGGTTTGACTTTCCCGAAGTTTCACCCAACCAAAAATATCGACTCAGGTCTCTAAACTTCGATTTTGATGAGGAGAGAAATCCTCTACAGGGATCACTCAAAAATTTCTCTTCTGTAAAAAGCCCTAATTTCCCACACCAAAAACTGAAAATGCCCGGAATCAAATTCTGCTTCGACAGAAAGATACGCCCTTCAATGGAGAGTTAGCCTAGCCTTCTTTTGCTGATGGATTGTGCAGAGAGACCTAAAAAGTAAGAAGCCCTAGATTCTGTAGTTGCACAATGTCTTATTCTCAGGTTAGCTCTGATACCATGTTAGATTTTTATCATTTAAGTAATATGATCTTAGGATCTTATCTGAGAGAATAACATGCACACCAATAAATCACAAGAGACAAGAGACACAAAGAATTTTCCTCGGGGAAACCATAAAGGAGATAGAATGAGCACCAATTGCAGCAGTAAAACCCAAAGACAGAAAAGATGATCTCCACAGCTGTTTTCCCTCTCTCACTTGAGAGAGCTTCTCCTCTCTCACTCATGCGCCCCAGTGAGTGAGTGTGTGTGTGATAAATAGAGAGTCTGACTCTCTATTTATATTCTTTCGTTCACTTTATTTCCACTCCAACATGTCGAACTCACTTAACAATTACTTACTAGAGCCAACATCTCTATGAGAGTCTAATAATCCGTGCCCCACAACTATGGGGACTTTTCCCTCCAAACAACAAGGAGGGTTAACCTTAACTCAATTGTGGGGACTATTGCCCCGACTTACAATGGAGAGTTAACCTCAATGACTTTACATGACTTGTTTACATTATTGAATCTCCCGATCAGAACATCGGGGCATGACATGACTCAATTACATTACAGATACTTCCCAGAATAAACATCGGGGTACAATACATAAGATATACAAGTGAATACATTCCGAAGTTACAAATACAACAACCCTGCACCCATTTGAACAGGGGTTCAATGTTGGTCGGGATGGGAAAACGCATGTTGGTGGTAGAGTCCGGAATTGAGGCGAGACCTTTTTCAACAGACCTTCCTCCCGTTGCACTTCCACACCCAACCTCCATGCTGCCGACTCGTCTATGCTCACTGGCCAAGCATTTCCATGCAAAGGTGGCGTCCAAGATGCTATGTTGGTTGTCCATATCTATCATCTTAGCTTTGACAGAGAGGACGATGTTGCGAGCAGAGCTCCAACTCCCCAACACTCCTCCATGAGAACAACCATCATGTTTTTTATGAGCCAATAATGAGTTATTTTTCCTCTGCCTCTCCCTGTAGCAAGCCGCTCATTCACCAACCGACCTTCCCAATCATCAATTAATTAAGCAACTCTGACGAACCAATACCTCCCATAATTAAGCAGAGCTGAGCTGAGCTGACGAACCAATACCTCCCATAATTAAGCAGAGGGATAAAAATAGCAGAGCTGACGAACCAATACCTCCCATAATTAAGCAACTCTGTTTACCATCAGTAAAATCGTGAAATTTGAATTACAATGGATATGCTACTCTCAACCATGCACATAAAATTGAAAATTTCTATCCTCATAAAATGCTAACAAGAAGAGGAATGACCTATGAATTAGAATTTTGAAGTATGTGGTATAACATAATTGGCAGGAAATAGTAAACCTCGAACAGATAATGAACGCTGTTCCATAAAAATTCAAGCCAGATATTCAATAATCTGCAAAACATTGGAACAAGCATGGAAATCCTTCGGTAACATACTATCCCAAGATCAAACAACAGATTAAGTACATGTTCAGGCACACCATTTTCTTCTTTTTGGTGTTCCATTCATGTTAAGTGGCTTAATTTCTGCTCTCAAATTGCAAAATAAATATTTTAAATCTTGATGTTTAGCATCAATATGAATTATATCTATTATCAAAAAGTTGTTTCCATCCAATTATATACCAGAGCCTAAAGATATGCTCTTACTAAGAGCAATTGTGTCCAGCACTAGCTGCTTTCGGATCAAATTGGCAATGTCGCAGATCAGTGATTTCGAGCTATAATCTCGTAATTATATTCTCCAAAGTATCTGGGCATTGGAAATTGGAATAATAAAAATTATTTTCAAGGATGGATTCAACTAAACATGTTATTCCAGACATTTGAAAATTAGATAGGTCATGGTAAATTTAAGAGAAGAAAGTTACTGACCTATCAGATTAGTTAAAGCTTTTTTTAATATATCTTAGAATTTTGGGGTGGAATAAGATTTATGTTTATAGACACCAAATGTACTATCCAGATTGATTATATGGTCATCCTTTAAAATTCATAATTAACAATATAAAAAATAACTTAGTTAATATCTGATAAGTACAGTTCATGATAGTTGGAAAAATTAAACGTCAACTTCAACTATTCAATTATTAGATATAACTACCAGCTTAACTCCATTGATGATGAACTTCTACTGTAGTCAAAAGCTTGACTTGAATTACAATTGCTCATATATTAACTTTTAAATTAAACCTCAACTTCAACTATTCAATTATTAGATATAACTCTGAGCTTAACTCCATTGATGATTAACTTTTTCTATAGTCATAACCTTGACTTAAATTATAATTGTTCATATATTAACTTTTAAATTAACTATTATCTTAACTTCAATTATTATATTGGATAATTAAATTAGATTTTAACTATTAGTTAAATTTAGATAAACATAGTAATTAAATAATTGGTAATAACAAACAAGTAGATGAACATGTAGTTGTACTATAATGACTCCATCTCTTAGCCTCAGAACTCTCAGAACTAGATCTTCATTAAACATTGTATTAATAATTTATCAATAACTTTTTTACCTATTCCAAATATATTAATCTTATTAATAGGTTATTACTTATATATCACAAATACATCATTTGTAGCTAAATTTTCCAATAACTCCTCCTATTAAACATATTGTAAACCCTATATGTACAGCCAAAAGTTGAACAGATCCTGAATGCTTTTTACTGGTTGGTTAATTAAAAAATTTCTATTTTGGCTACTGCTTTCTCAGTCAACTCACTCTTATAAAAAAAAAAAATCTTGATTGTCGCCTTGAATGATTTCTGTGAATTTTTAAACTTGTAATATGGTTTATTTTATTTCTCCCTAGTTTGCAAAGTTCCAACTTAAAGGATGCCCTTCAATAGCAATCTGGTAGCTCTATTCTACAAAAGCTCAAACCCCATCAACATTATTTTACACTACGTGACAATTTCTTGCTACGTTACAAGTCCTTTAATTGTTCAGTGGATGCCATCTGTTAAGCTGTTTATGGTATCGAACTTGTGTTTCTCCCAGTAGAGAAACACATACTTTTCAAAACATAGGAAACCAAGGCTCTGTTATTGGGAGTAGTTATTAGTAGTTTTTTTTTCAGAGGTGTGGTAGTTATATCATGCGGTTGTACCAATACTTTAATATGTTGATAAATATATGAAACCAAGTATAAGGTCCTATTATCAAGAGTGGCTGTGAGTTCATATTCCCAAAAGTGAGAAAGTTATACCAATACTCCAACACAAATATTAAATTCAAAAATAATAAAATAATATAAATACAATACATCGTAGCATATTAACCTTTTGTGACATAATTAGGTCATATTAGCCTCAAACAAATAGAAATTCTATTTATATATAATAAGGATGGGTTAATTTTGAAAATTGATTTTTCTAGGTTTATACACCCAGCTGGGAATATGGCTCACATGTCCATGAAGCAACAAGTCAGTCTTAAATAATATATTTAATATAGTAGTCTTTGCCAATATTGAATTTAAAATATCATAGATAAACCTATTAAATAAGAAATATAAGCAACAAGCTAGTCTTAAATAATATATTTAATATAGTAGTCTTTGCCAATATTGGATTAAAAATATTATAGGTAGACATTTTAAATAACAAATATATAGTTTACTAAAATTTATAAATTTTGATGAATATTATTAATTAAAAAATATATTTTATATAATAATAAATTATTAGATAGATTATAAATAACAAAATAGATTATTTTTCTTTAAAAAAATACCAAACTTAGCTAAATTTAATACCCTTGCCTCCTGCTACTATGATTCACCCTAATAGTTGCAGCAAAGCTCAAGCTGGAATTTTTTTATTATTGAGCCAGAAGTAATTGCCAGCAGTTTTCACATAATCAATACGGGTGAAGTTTTTTCGTTAAAAGTAGAAGTTTACCACCTATGATGTGGATAGCAAAACCCTAATCACCCAAGAAAACTAGTACATTCCATCGTCCCCCAATTTGAATGCTTCAAAGAAAACAAAATTAATTCAAACCAACACAGGTTAAATTTAATCTCCCAATCCAAAAGATATTCCAACTACATTTTACTGCTTCTGCGAGGATGTTCATTGTTTATCGATCACTGTATCTACCTGGTGATGAAGCAATGCGGGAAATCAATCTTTTTCAATATTCCCCTTCCTGGGAGGATCAAAATATTGGGATAAAAATAACAGAGATGATGAAGCAATACCTCCCAGAATTAAGCAACTCTGTTTCCCATCAGTAAAATCGTGAAATTTGAATTACAATAGATATGCTACTCTCAACCATGCACATAAAATTGAAAATTTCTATCCTCATAGAATGCTAACAAGAAGAGGAATGACCTATGAATTAGAATTTTGAAGTATGTGGTATAACATAATTGGCAGGAAATAGTAAACCTAGAACAGATAATGAACGCTGTTCCATAAAAATTCAAGCCAGATATTCAAAAATCTGCACACATTAAAACAAGCATGGAAATCCTTAGGTAACATACTATCCTAAGATCAAACACCAGATTAAGTATATGTTCAGGCACACCATTTTCTTCTTTTTGATGTTCAATTCATCTTGGGAGGGTTAATTTCTGCCCTCAAATTGCAAAATAAAGATTTAAAATATTTAAATTTTTGATATATATGCAACACATAACAGTATGATAAATTATGTATAGGTAGGAATATACACTATTAGATTTGAAACATCAACTATGAATATCCTAGCCTATTATTTATATAACACTTATTATTCTGCTGCAGGAGGTATGTTGTATAGTAAATAGTTTAGTCTCGTTGATCAACATTTAAACTGAACTTTAATCTAAAAAAAATCATAAAAATTGTAATCTTTTCATAATAATCATTTCAGTTAAACTAATCTCTTCACTTTCACTTAAACTAATATCTTCACTTTCAGCATCAATCGAGAAACCAGAGTCAAATTAAAATGGCATTAAATTCATCATCAAGAAGCATGTCACTAAAGGCACGAAAGGAGCCCAGGGACTAAGCTACCAAGGTCAGACTTTTCTTCCAAATATTTAACTAAAATAGTTTATAACTTTAACAGCAAGAATGTCATTATAGAAAAACATTTCAATGTTTAACAGTTTGTCAAAATCCACATTAACAAAATGCGAAAATGGTATGCAGCTTAAATTATACATTTGGCCTTGCTATTTTCTATCTCATTCTTGAAAGCTCCTTTTATTTTAGCTCTATATTTGCGAAATAAAGATAATACAAAAGCTAAACCAGAAGACAGGACTCTTGGATAAGAATTTTTTTTCTTCTGGTTACTAAGACCTTTCTGTTGCCATACAATCTTGTCTATTTGCTCAATTGCATCCTCTTTCAATCTTAAAGCTGCATGTCCAATTGTTTGGCAATCATTGTTTTTTTCTCGGCAAGCTTCTTCCTTGTGATAAAGGGCCTCATCTCTCTGCCTCTTCCATTCTTGATTCTTTTCAAGTTCCTTATTGACAAATACCCTCATTTGGTTAAATGCAATGTCCAAATATGTTTTTTCTGCTTCAGACACACTTCCTTGCTTGCCTTTCAAATTCGAGTTCTGACATAGCCTCTTTAAGTTTTGCATCCTTCTGCTTTACCGCATTTTCATTTAATCTCAAAGCTTCAGCTAATTGTTTGGCAATCCTTTCATTTTGTCGCCAACTTTCTTCCTTTTGATGCAGGGCATCATTCCTTTCTCCAGATACTTCATCCAATTGTTTGGCAATATTTTGTTTTTCTCTGGAAGCTTCTGCTAGTTGACGAAGGACCTCATCTCTTTGCCTCTCTAATTCATCACTTTTATTGGATTCTCTCTTTAAATTCACCTTCAAGTGATTAAGCATGGTCTCCAAACCTGCTTTTTCTGTTTCAGCCGCCTTTCTCGCATACCTTTCAGCTTCGAGTTCCAAGATAGCCTCCTTAAGGTTGGTCTCTAAATTTCTCTTAATTGTGTCTTCTTTCAAGTTTAAAGCTTTATCTAATTGTTCGGCAATCTTTGTTTCTACTCTGCAAGTTTCTGCACTTTGATGGAGAGTGTTATTCCTTTCCCTTCCAAATTCATCAACTGGGCAGATTTCTTTATCTGCAACCATTTTCAAGTAGTTAAATGAGCTCTCTGAATCTGTCTTTGCCATCCTCAATTGTCTTCCAGATCCATGTTCCAAAATATCACCCTTAAAAATTTCTGCAGGGATTTCAGAAGAAATGTTTGGCGATATCACTTGAATGGCCATGAATTGTTGTTTGTAAAGGATGCCTGAACTGCTTGTAAAGAATGTCTCTGTATTCGCTTTTGCTATTTCACCTACTGTCCTTGCTTGCATTTTAGATTTAGATTTCACAATATCTACCTTAATTTCTTCTGTATAGGCTTCGGAAGAAATGTTTGGTAATACAACTTGATTGGCCATTAATTCCCACTTGTAACGAATGTCTGGCATGGCTATTACGTGATTTAACGTCCTCTCCAAGCCATCATTCTCTGTTTCAGTAGCCTTCCTAGCTTGTCTTTCAGATTCAACCTCCAGAATAGGCTCCTCAAAGCTTCTCTCTTTTTTTCTAATTGCAACTTGTTTTGAGTTTATTGCTTCATCTAACTGTTCAGCAATTTTTGTTTCTACTCTCCATGTTTGTGCGTTTTGATGGAACGTGTGATTTATCTCCCTTGCAAATTCACCACTTCTATTGATCTCTTCATTTGCAATCATCTTCAAGTATTTAAATGAAGCCCCTGAGTCCACCTTTTCCATTTCACCTGCCATCTTTGCTTGCCTTTCAGATTGAGATTCCAAAATATCTGCCTTAAAGTTTGCTGCAGAGACTTCAGTGGAAATGTTTGGCGATGGGACCTGATTGGCCTTTAATTCACGCCTGTAAAGACTGTCTGGACTGCTTGTAAACAATGTCTCTGTATCTACCTTTGCCATTTCACCTGCCATCCTGGTTTCACTTTCAGATTCAGACTTTAAATTTTCCGCCCCAAAATTTTCCACAGAGGGTTGAGAAGAAACATTTTGCTGTAAGACTTGAACTGCCATTAATTCCTGCTTGTCGAGAATGTCTGGAATGACCATAAAGTGATTTGATGTAGTCTCCAAACCTGTTTTTTCTGTTTCAACAGCCTTCCTTGCTTGTCTTTTAGATTCAAGCTTCAAAATAGACCTCTTAAAGCGTGACCCTTTTCNAAGTGATTTGATGTAGTCTCCAAACCTGTTTTTTCTGTTTCAACAGCCTTCCTTGCTTGTCTTTTAGATTCAAGCTTCAAAATAGACCTCTTAAAGCGTGGCCCTTTTCTTTTGATTGTATCATCTCTTAAGGTTAAAGCTTCATCTGATCGTTCAGCAATCTTTGTTTCTATTCTCCAAGTTTGCGCGTTGTTATGGAGCGTGTCATTCCTTTGCCTTGCAAATCCTTCACTTCGGATGATTCCTTCATTTCCATGCATCTTAAAGTAATTACTTGAAGTTTCTGAATCTACCTTTGTCATTTTACCTGCCATCCTCACTTGCCTTTTAGACTCGGGTTCCAAAATATCATCACCAAAGCTTTCTGCCGAGGCTTCAGAAGAAACGTTTGGCAATACAACTGGAATGGTCATTAACTCCCGCTTGTAAAGAATGTCTGGACTGCAAAATGATAATAGTTTCAGAGTATAAGCAAACTATGCAATAATGCAAACCTACAAAGGGCAGTATTAAACACATAGACTTATAGCAGGTATATTTTTACCCCTGAACAAATGTCCGGACCGAAAATTGATGGTTTCTTATTGCAGTTATACTTTTACCCTAGTACAAACTTGTAAGTCTGACACTTTCCCAAAAAGAATGTTTCACCAGCATTGGGCCCAGCTCCTTTTCTATTAGTATATCCAGGATAATTTGCGTTAGAGGTCAGTTATACATTATGTATTATATATGTACCATTGTGTACTATTGATTAATGGAGCAAATTTGTGAGCCTTTTCTGCGAGTTATATTTTCATTCTTGTTTGCTCCCTATTTTCTTGATGATTTAACAAGTATATCCAGGATAATTTGCTATTTTAAAGCGAACTGATCCTTTCAAAATCAATCCACTTTTTTCTGCTTGTTTTACCAACTCCCACTTTTTATAAGGACCATATTCTTTGTGCGTAACATGAATTTCTCCACTTTCACTCAGCATAGTCGTCGCATTCTTGAAGAACATCTTCAAGAGGTGACGGTGCTTTCTGCTTAGCATGGCAAAACAAGTTGAAATTATAAAACTCATTTATGTAATTGTGGCTGCATGCTCCAATCCACACAAGATAATTCCCATTATTTAATGGGAAAAATATTTCACTTTAATAGGCTTTGTTGCAACAGAGAACTGTTCAAGGTTTAAGAAACTTACCTTATAACTCTTTCATTGTCTTCCTTTCCATGGAAACCCGCATGAGGGAAGTTGTAGACAATTCTGTCAAAACTCATCCTTTTAACAATATGGTGCTTCTCCATTTTCGTTGCATCAACCCCATGCAATATCATTGCTCCAAGCCTATCCAAAATTGATAGTGTTTGTTGGGCTGNCATCCTTTTAACAATATGGTGCTTCTCCATTTTCGTTGCATCAACCCCATGCAATATCATTGCTCCAAGCCTATCCAAAATTGATAGTGTTTGTTGGGCCGATTTGTACGACTGTAGCACCTTCTCTGCATTAAGGGCACATATTGATATCTATAGATGGAAGCAGAATACAAGGAAAACATCAAAAACTATATAAGACAGAAACGACTAAAACAAAACAGAGAATTTTGGAGGAAAGATTTGAGACCTCTACTGTCCAAAGAGGTGGGAACCATGTTTTTCGCAGACCCAAATGCATTGGCCAGAGCTAAAGAAAATGAAAAGTCTCCCTCCCCAACAGAGAATTTTGGAGGAAAGATTTGAGACCTCTACTGTCCAAAGAGGTGGGAACCATGTTTTTCGCAGACCCAAATGCATTGGCCAGAGCTAAAGAAAATGAGAAGTCTCCCTCCCCAACTAGTAATATCTTACTAGAGTTGGAATAGTGCTTGATACTCCTCTCCAAAAATGGATGTTCCAGTAGACAGCTGGATCTGTTCATTTCTTTATGTTGCACAGCAAACTCCATATTTGAATACAAGAGAGAATCCACAAAGACTTTAGCAAATAATCNAAATGGATGTTCCAGTAGACAGCTGGATCTGTTCATTTCTTTATGTTGCACAGCAAACTCCATATTTGAATACAAGAGAGAATCCACAAAGACTTTAGCAAATAATACCCTGCCATAACAAGTCAATTACAGGATAATATAAAGAATAAATCTTTGTCAAATTGATTCTTAAATATACATAATCCATGAAAGCATTAAAGCCCTTAAATTGGAATTATTCCTAGCTTTATCTGATTTTCCCGATTTGAATATCATTCCAATGCTTAATGTCATATGTAGTAAATAACAAAAAAATAAGTAGCCCTACAGTCAAAGCCATTAGCCTTGAACACAATTTTATTATCATTCTTGTCATCTAAGAGGCCATGGTACTTTATACAACCTTAGGCAGCACTTCAACCATTACATTCAACATGCAGCCTTTCAAGAACCTTAGCCAGGAATAACCATACTTTCTGTGTTCAGAACTATATCAAACAAAGGATATGAGCAATCCCATTGTCCTTACTCGAGCTCTTCTTCCCCACCACATCAGAAATGAAATGGTCTTTACTACCGTTGGCTGAATTTTACCATTCTTAACATCTTTGCGCTATTTCTTAACTAAAATACTAACCAATCTTTGTTCTCTTGAAACTGTCAAAGAAAAAAGGTTACAAACCATTTTTTTTACTTGTTTACAATAATCAATTACTGTAAACCGTGATAATTATCAATTATTCATTCCAATTTTCGTGTTCTTGTGCATTTGGCTGTTTTAGAATGGTAATAGAACCCATTTGATACTTGGGTTGTGGTATTTTAAGGGTCCATTAATGTCTTTGAGCTTGGGGTTGTGTGCATCCACTTATCTCTATGGGCAAATGAACAAATTGGAAGTGTGACAGACATAGAAGGTTTTAGTTTAAAAGAAGCTGCTAAGAAAAATCCCATGATACTGGGTGTATTAATCTTGCAAGAAAAGTGTTGCGTGGTGAGATTGTAAGACCCTTGATGTGACACACATGTCAGCCAAGTTTCAGACTCTACTGACTGAGCAACATGTGTGAGATTAGTAGATAAAAAATTGTTGAGTTGATGTATGTGTGGAAATAGAAAGTTGTAGGTTGCCATTAAAAGGTTGAATCGCGGTGTGGCAAGTTGTGAGTTACTACTGATGTCTGAAAATATGTGTACTAAAGCGAGAGACGATCCGTGATAAACAGGCACGAAACTTAAAACATAAGCAAATTTCCCATTGTTACAATAAGAAGCCAAATGCGTGAAGATGGAAGATCCAGTCAAGAATCTTGTTGATGTGGCTCCGGCTGTGCATAAGAAGAATGACATAGGTTAAAGAGTCACTCGTTAAGGAAAATCAAGGATTTGCAGATTGTACACAGGTGACCTCTTGGACGACTGGCACAGACATACTGAAGACAACGTTAAGTTAAAATACTTGTTTAAATCAATGTGTTTTTTTTAATTCCAACAGTTCGAATATCTCATCACAGATATCAACAAAGAATTCATGGTGTTCATCCTTTATATTATAATCATATACAAAATTCAAAGAAGTAGGAAGAGATGAAATCATGAAAGACTATCCACTGCAACTGTCGAACTCTGCATTGTTTTGTTATGTCACCTGCACTGAAGTCTATACCGAGGGTTGCATGATCAAATATTAACACAAACAAACTTCTTCTACATTGTAAAAGAAAACAATGGAATGAACAGAAGCAATACGCACAGATTGAATGCCTTGTCATTATTAGACTGAATATAAATAGGAAATACATAGTAGCAATACTATGGAAAAATACCATGCGCTGGAATAAACCATGGGCAGCCTAACTCACTAACTAACTACAGGTGAGATTACATTCTTCAACACCCCCCCTTAATCTCAACTAGTAAGTACATCTTCAGCACTGTCTATGCCTAAGTGCTCTCTCTGATATACAAATGCAAATGTTCCCAATGGTTTGGTGAACATGTCAGCGAATTGCTCCTTAGAGCCACAAAATAGTAAAGAAATTTGTCCACCATTGACTAACTCACGAATGAAATGATAGCGAGTGTCAATGTGTTCACTTTTTCTATGAAATACATTATGTTTAGACAACTGTATTGCAGAGCTATTATCACAGAAAATAGAAGTGGGATCTTTTGCAGTGTGTCCCATATCCTTTAACAGTCCTCTTAGCCAAATTGCATGGCAAGCTGCTATGGTGGCTACTACATATTCTGCTTTTGCAAAAGACATGCTCACAATGGGCTGTTTCTGAGATGCCCAAGAGATCAGATTTGTACCCAAAAGGAAAGCATAACCAGATGTGTTTTTCATATCATCAAGACTACCTGCAAAATCACTGTCAGTGTACCCTATGAGAGTTCTGTTTGGTGTATGAGTGTACCAGAGGCCATATCCAAGTGTGCTTGCAACATATCTCAGAATTCTTTTTCCAACTTTCTAGTGAGAGTCTTTGGGAGACTCCATAAATCTAGAAATAAGACTGAGAGCATACATCAAATCAGGCCTAGTTGTAGTCAAGTACATTAAACTGCCTACCATTTGTTTATAGAGTGTATTGTTTACTATTGGTTCATCATCATTCTTGGTTAACTTGGTGCCAAGAGCTATGGGGGTTTCTGTTGGTTTACATTTATCCATTCTCAATCTCTGCAAAATATTAGTAGCATACTTATGCTGGCTGATAAAATTACCTTTATCAATCTGAGTAACTTCCAGGACAAGGAAGTACTTCATCAGTCCTAGATCAGTCATTTCAAATTCCTTTTTCATGACTATCCTGAAATCTTCAAGCATCAAATTACCAGTGTAAATCATGTCATCAACATAAAGACATACCATCAATATTTTACCTTGCTCTGTTTTGACATATAGAGTGGGCTCATTGCTGGTTCTACTGAAACCATTGTTGATGAGGTAGGAGTCAATCCTATTGTACCAAGCTCGTTGAGCTTGTTTTAGACCATACAAGGCCTTTTTCAGATTATACACTTTGTCTTCATGACTTTTGATAGTATAACCAGGTGGCTGGTCTACATAAACTTCTTCTTCAAGAATGCCATTAAGAAACGCAAATTTCACATCCATTTAATACCCAGGCCATTGATTTTGCGCTGCAATGGAAAGTACAACTCTGATGGTATCCATCCTTGCTACAGGCGCAAAGGTTTCATCATAATCTACACCATACTTCTGTGCATATTCTTTGGCAACCAACCTTGCCTTGTGCTTTTCAAGCTCTCATTTTTCATTAAGTTTGGTCTTATAGACCTGTTGTCCGTCGATTGCACACCAGCAGCAGAAATCTTCCAAAAGCTGTCTCCTCACTTAGGAAAGTGGGAGAGGTGTGACCTTGGGGGCAAGCACAGAGCTAGATACTGTCACCTACTCCTAGCTCCTCCGTTTAGGCTAAC